>JAPJBO010000621.1:0-136821 GCA_030068145.1 Diplonema papillatum
GGGAGGGGGGGGGGTCTGGTTTATCCGGCCATCCGGCCAAAGTGGCTGATCCTTAACAAGAGCGCTGTGACCCCCCCCCCCCCCTCAGGCTATTTTCACTGTGGAGGGGGGAGACGCTACCTGTCACACTCTAAGGTGGTCACCATGGTGGGCGGTCAGAAAAAAAAATTTTTTTTTTTGCCCCAAATACCCCAAATACCACACTTTGGAAAATTTTTGTGGGCCCACTTTTGGCAGGGAATTTTGACCATTTCACCTTAGAGAATTGACCACCCAGCCTCCAAGGCAACTGCACTGTAGAGGGGGGGGGGGGGGGTCTGGTTTATCCGGCCATCCGGCCAAAGTGGCTGATCCTTAACAAGAGCGCTGCCCCCCCCCCCCCCTGAACACGAAACTAAGATTTTCCCCCCAAATTGCACGGACTACCAGACCAGCGGAGGCCACCGCAAAAAGAAAGTTTTCCCTTTACCTTATCCCTCAAAACCAGCACCAATAACAACGACCCCGAATTGCAAGAAATCGGCGAGGAGTGACAGTTTCAAACGTAGGGGTGACAATTACAAAGAGACGGTATAACGTCGCGCCCCATCACCACAGCGACGCAACGAAGAGCTCGAGCGAAGGCAAAAACAGCTCGAAGCCGACCTCGCGGCCGCGCGAGCCGAGATCGAACGCCTCGAAAACGAGATCTGCGAGCTGACCCCCCTGTCCGACGAGGAGGACGCCGCGGCCCCCCCCGCCGGGGTCGGGTTCGAAGAACCCGAAGAAGGAGGAGGAGGAGGAGAAGAAGGCGAAGGGGAAGAAGGCGGCGACGACGACGAAGACGAAGATGCCGACGCTGACGCGGACCTCTCCCCCAGCAGCCCAGCCACCCTCGCCCGCGAAGCGCGCGAGGAGACCGAGTTCTACCGCCAGCAGTGCCTTGAGGCCGAGGAGGCGTCGGAGGCTGCGGCGGACCGGGCCCAGGCCCTTGAAGCCGCCCTGGCCGATCAACTGCTCCGCAACACCGACCTGGCCCAAAAAGTCGCAGCCCTCGGCGCCGCCGCCGCCCCGTCCGAGCAGGTGCAAGCCTTAGCCAAAGAGCGCGACAACCTGCGCGAGCAGCTGCAGCAGCAGCCGGGCCGGTCGAACAAAGCAGCCGCCGGCGCAGCCGGCGACGGCGAAGCAGCGGAGCTGCGGCGGCGGCTGGCGGCGCTGCAGCAGGAGCGCGACGAGCTGAGCCTCGAGTGCCGGCAGCTGAAGGCTGAGAAAGCCGGCGGCGGCCGCTCGCTGGCCGGCCTCGAGAACGAGATCGCGAAGCGGGACTTTTCCCTCGCCGAGCTCCGAAAGCAGCTCGCCGACCTCCAGCAGCGCGTCCGCGACCGAGACGAGCTGAGCCTCGAGTGCCGCCAGCTCAAAGCCGAAAAGTCTGGCGGCGACCGCTCGCTCTCGAACCTGAAGAACGAGATCGCGAAGCGGGACTTCGCCCTCGCCGACTTGCGGAAGTCCCTCGAAGACTTCAAGCTGCGGTACGACAAGCTGCAGCAGCAGGTCAGCCCGAAGGAGCTGGACGTCAACTCCCCCGAAGTCAAGGCCCAGGCCCAAGGCGTAACGGCGCGGGCAGCCAAGCAGATGACCGGCAAGTACGACAAGGACTACCCGACCCTGTTCGACCTCATCTACGAGTACGAGCGCCGGATCACGCACCTCAACAACGACGTCTTGTCGCTGAACACTGTCATCAAGATCAGAGAGCAAGACCTGCGCAAGGAGCTGACGGCAGGCTTCGAATGCGAGAAGAACGACCTCCTCGCCAAGGTTGCCATCCTCGAGATCCAAATTTCCGAGAAGCGGTAGTTTTGGACCAGGGCATTCTGGACTTGACCTCACTGAACGAGATCGAGAGCGAGATTTTGCCCTCGCCGACTTGCGGAAGTCCCTCGGTGACTTCAGGCTGCGGTGCGAGAAGCCGCAGCAGCAGATCAGCCCGAAGGAGCTGGACGACCCTGTTCGACCTCATCTACGAGTTACGAGCGCCGGATCACGCACCTCAGCAACGCCGTCTTGTCGCTGAACACAGTCAACAAGGTCAAAGGGCAAGACCTGCGCAAGGAGCTGCCGACTGGCTTCGAAATGCGAGAAGAACGACCTCCTCGCCAAGGTTGCCATCCTCGAGATCCAAATGTCCGAGAAGTGGTATTTTTGGACCAGGGCATTCTGGACATGACCTCACCTTCTCCCTCTGAGCCGTCACCGCAGGTCAATGCCGATGGACCAAGGGCGGCCAAGTGCGACCAGGACCTCCCAACGCCGTCTGACCTGACCGACGAGTATGGGCGCCGGATCCCGCAACGACGTCTTGCCGCTGAGCACAGTAATCTAGGTCAGGGAGCAGACGGCTTGCCGCTGTCCGACAAATGTCCGAGACGGTAGCTGGGTCAAGGCGTTGTGGACATTACCTTACTTTTCCCCGTCTCTGAATTGTGAAGGCTCGGTGTGACCGCTCGAGTGGCGAAGCAGAAGGCGGCGAAGAAGCAGCCTCGACCGCGAGAAGAGCGACCTCCTTGCCGGATCTACTTGTCCGAGACGTAGTGAGCACGACGATGCTTTAGAAGGCGGTGAAGAACTATGCTAGCAGTTGGATGAGACCAACCAGGCTGTCCAGCCATCGTTGCAACGTCGCATGAAATCCTGGTTTTTTTTGTTTGCATCGTTGCACTGAGGTAGTCATCCGGCAACGATGCAGCGAGGCAGCACTGGTCAATGATCAGTCAGTGACTGGTGTCTCGAGTTTTGGCTTCACAATGGCTTAGAAGAGGAGATGAAAACTACTAGCCAGAAAGACGTGTGCTAGTCAAAATTTGTGTTTGGCCAGAATTCATCTTTCTCTCTCCCTGCACTCCAACTCGTCTCTCCCTCTCTTTCTTCAAGCGGGTCCCGGCTGCCGAAAGTTAGGGACATCTGTGGAACCAGGCTCTCAAACCAGTGATTTATGAGTGTAAAAGAAAAGTAAAATTCTGTCGGGGAAAGCTGGTAGTCGGCCCTTCCTTTTCGTACAGCTTCTGTGGAGTGTCTCTACTTGATGCTAGAGTTCCGCGCAGTCTGAGGGGTAAAATCACCCAGGAGGCAACCAGCGCAGCTCCCTCCTAGGCACCTGCTCGGTAAAATCAATTACCCCACGCGATGTGAAGGAAGACATAGGACCCAGATTTCCATATAGATCCCTTCTCGAACGTCATACGAGGTGGTGTAGGCATACGTACGTACGTACTACCTACATACACACCCTAGGTATACCATGTACAGGTATACCGTGGTGGTGGTATGTGGTACCACGTGCATCAGGAGGTGGATGGATACTGGCACCGCGTGGGTGAGTACTCACCCTGAGGTCCTCCGATGCATGGTATCTGGTGGCATACACACATACTGCGTAGTGGTGGTACACATCTACCATACATACTACCTACAGAGTACCCTGAAAAAGTAACAATAGAAAACGAGCTTCTTACCAGCCTTGCTGCTCCGGAAACCCATTTATCCGAGAAGTGGCACGAGTTTGTCTTTCTGCCTTTCACTGCGTGCGAGTTCTCCTTCCGAGAGGTCTGAAAGATCGGCCCTTCAAGCCTCAGGAAACCTCGAGTATGCAGGCTAGTTCCCTGAAAAGATGGAAAATAGAGAAGGAAAAAAAAAAAAAAAAAAAAAAAAAAAAAAAACACAACAACGTTCCTTTTTGAAGATGCAGGAATACTCAAGGAAGCCGCCTGTTGCAACTCCCGAATAAGGAAATGTGCCGTAGCCCTGCACGGAGTACAGATAGAGCTGCGTTTGGTGCCGGGCGTTCAACCAGGGTAGTGAAACGCGCGTTACGCTCTCGCTATTTATTTGTGAGGAGACCGGAAACTCCCCGGAGAGATGGTCCCTGCACTCTAACTCGTCTCTCTCTCTCTCTCTCTTTCTTTATTTATTTTTCGGGAGGTCTGCGGGCACGGAGACTCTAGAAAACCCTGGAGTTTCAAGCGAACTTTCAACTCTAGAAGAATGACCCCCATTCGTGGTTGCATTGCTTCCCCTCGAGCCTACATCGAAATAAGCACCGTGCGGCCCCTTTTGAGTATTTTTGAGTCCATAGCGGGGGAAATACATCGACCAACTCATTTGTTCAGCGCCGACCTGCCACGGTCAAGCTTGCTCCGACCACTACACCCGCTGCCGACACTCGCTAGCCGTCGACGCTCATGACAGCAGCCCCATCCTGAAGTGCAAATACTGCCGACGCGTCACTGCTGCAGTGCATGGCGCCGCTCAAGCTCCTACCTTAACCACTCGTTTGTTTGTAAACATTGCTCGTTCTTCTCCCTGACTTGTTCCCGGAGAACGACACATACTACAACAACTGAGATTGTGCAGTCTATCGTCACAGATTGTTGCTGTATACTTTTCAAGTTCAAACTACTACTACTGAGTCCGCAGCGGGCGGCAGCTGGATCTAGCCGGTGAGCAGCGACACCTCCACTTAATGTGAGCAAGTGTATCGGGGAAAGCCTGCTACACGGGAGCCAAGCTTCACGTGTTCGGCGGTACTGCAGGGCCACGGGCCTACGGGTCAAGTGGCTACCGATTTCCCAAACCAAAGCAACAACAAGGCGCGACGCGCACCTTGGGGCTTGGCGCCCCCGCTGAACACATACTCGTCGAGACGGTCAGCCACAGAGCAGAGCGGACGGGAGCACTGTTACTGCCTTCGACTCAAGCTTTGCAAGCTGTGGTCGACCGTCACGTTCCTGAACCCAGAGCGGCCTTTCTCTCTTTCTTCTTTCTGAGTACCGCACGCGGCTCACCAGGGCGTGTCCGTTGTCGCCCCACCGTTGTAGATGGTCTTTCGTCGCTAGCTTATCTTCTCGACCGCGTCCCTAGCCCACAAACAAAGTGCCCGGCGTCTCAAGCCGCTTTCTCTCGCTTTCCTGTAGGTACACAATATTTATACAGACGATGTGCAGAGGGCAGCAGTATAGCGTCAAAAACCTTCTTGGCACCCTCCTTGGCAAAGCAACGGCCAGGACTACGAACCTCCGGGAAGGGACCATGTGGTACTACGTGGTGGTGGTATGTGGTGATATGTGGTGGTATGTGATACCACGTAGCATCAGGAGGTCGGTGGATATAGCACCGCGTCCCGTCCTGCATCCTGTAGCTGCACGGTATCGTGGTAGTGTATACACATACTGTGGTATGGTGGTATACATACTACCTACATACTACCTATACATACACCCTGTAGTGCCTGTGGTACTACGTGTGGTGATATGTGGTGGTATGTGATACCACGTAGCATCAGGAGGTCGGTGGATACACCACGCAGCGGTGGATATCCCGTCCTGCATCCTGTAGCTGCTACGGTATCGTGGTAGTGTATACACATACTGTGGTATGGTGGTATACACGGAGCGCGCGTATCGGAGCGCGCGTGACCCGATTCAACCCATTGCAGATGAGCGGTCCAGACCAGCTCAACTCGCCAACGTGTGGAGTTGACCCCGATAGCAAGGCTCGAAATTCCATCAGCCGGCTTGCGATCGCGCGCACACTGCGACATAGGTTAAAATATAAAGTGGGACACCGATCAATCGCCGCGCACGAACAACGAATCCTAAAAATGGCTGAGCAGCGTCAAAAGACGACTGCGTCCCGGGTGGCGTTGCCTGGGAGGAGGTCAAGCTGAGTGCCTTCCCGGAGAACGTGGCTACGGGAGAGTGCTCCACGGTCCCTGGAGATTTCGCAACTGGCAGCCAATCCGCCCCGCCCTCGAGAACAAGGCTTCCAGCCGGTCCTGGCCTTTCGTTGAAAACGCGGACGGCTTCATTTGCGGCGAGAAGCCGCGCGTTCGGTGGAGAATCGCCCAGTGAGTTGCTTGTGACGGCGGTCTTTTGGACTGTCTCTTTTGTTGTGTATAAGCACCTGCTTTGTTGGGAGTACTTGAGGAGGTTGCCGCGGAGATAGGGACGCTTTCGGCGGACCAGCAGCAGCAGCAGCAGCAGCAGCAGCAGCAGCAGCAGCAGCAGCAGCAGCAGCAGCAGCAGCAGCAGCAGCAGCAGCAGCAGCAGCAGCAGCAGCAGCAGCAGCAGCAGCAGCAGCAGCAGCAGCAGCAGCAGCAGCAGCAGCAGCAGCAGCAGCAGCAGCAGCAGCAGCAGCAGCAGCAGCAGCAGCAGCAGCAGCAGCAGCAGCAGCAGCAGCAGCAGCAGCAGCAGCAGCAGCAGCAGCAGCAGCAGCAGCAGCAGCAGCAGCAGCAGCAGCAGCAGCAGCAGCAGCAGCAGCAGCAGCAGCAGCAGCAGCAGCAGCAGCAGCAGCAGCAGCAGCAGCAGCTTCACCGAGCGGTTGGCCGTCGAGAAGCTTGCCGCCCTCGACGAGAAGATCGTCGCGAACCGCGGCCAGATCCAAATGGTCCTCTCGCGCGCCGTGTGTTTCTTGTCGGGGCTACCAGCACACTACCTCCTTTGAGATTTCGCACCTCGCAGCCTCTTCAAGTATTTCCAACAAAGCAGGTGCTTATACACAACAAATAGAAAACCAAAAGACCGCCGTCACAGGCAACTCACTGGGCGATTCTCCACCGAACGCGCGGCTTCTCGCCGCAAATGAAGCCGTCCGCGTTTTCGACGGAAGGCCAGGACCGGCTGGAAGCCTTGTTCTCGAGGGCGGGGCGGATTGCCGCGGAGATAGGGACGCTTTCGGCGGACCAGCAGCAGCAACAGCAGCAACAGCAGCAACAGCAGCAGCAGCAGCAGCAGCACGGTGAAGGGGAGTCCCCCTGGGACGAGGCTGTGGCGCGGTGGCGGCCCCGGAAGGACTCGTTCACCGAGCGGCCTGCCGTCGAGAAGCTTGCCGCCCTCGACGAGGAGATCGTCGCGAACCGGGGCCAGATCCACGATGGTCCTCTCGCGCGCCGTGTGTTTCTTGTCGGGGCTACCAGCACACTACCTCCTTTGAGATTTCGCACCTCGCAGCCTCTTCAAGTATTTCCAACAAAGCAGGTGCTTATACACAACAAATAGAAAACCAAAAGACCGCCGTCACAGGCAACTCACTGGGCGATTCTCCACCGAACGCGCGGCTTCTCGCCGCAAATGAAGCCGTCCGCGTTTTCGACGGAAGGCCAGGACCGGCTGGAAGCCTTGTTCTCGAGGGCGGGGCGGATTGCCGCGGAGATAGGGACGCTTTCGGCGGACCAGCAGCAGCAACAGCAGCAGCAGCAGCACGGTGAAGGGGAGTCCCCCTGGGACGAGGCTGTGGCGCGGTGGCGGCCCCGGAAGGACTCGTTCACCGAGCGGCTGGCCGTCGAGAAGCTTGCCGCCCTCGACGAGGAGATCGTCGCGAACCGCGGCCAGATCCAGATGGTCCTCTCGCACGCGCCGGCGGCGGCCGCCTCCGACGAGCCGGCCACGCGGCCCCCGTCGCCCGCCGCCGCTACTCCTCCTTACCGCCCCTCTAGCCCCGTCCCCGGTCCCCAAGAGCTTGGAGGGCCCCCGGTGAGTTCCGTCTCAACGCAAACAGCGCCCGGTCCCGACCCGAGCGCCCCGCCGGTTGAAGCCGAGGAGGCGCTGCGCGCGAAGTCCGCGCCGGCGGCGGCGGCGGCGGCCCAGCAGCCGCCGCCCGCGAGGCGGGCGGGGAGCGTGCACTTTTCGAAGGGCGAGTACGAAGCGCTGCTGGCGCGGGAGGACATCCTGCACGGCAAGCTGGCGCAGGTCCGCGGCGATCTGGCGACGCTGGCGGACAAGGAGAGGGACATGGAGCTGGTCGACGTGGCCGCCATGCAGCGGGACCTTCGGTTCTACGAGCAGGAACGGGTGTACTTGTACGCGCGCGTGTTCGGCTGCGAAGCGGCGGCGCCGGGGGAGGACTGGCGGGGGCCCGAGCCGGGCAGGGGCCGCGCGGCGGATGCGGCGCCGAAGGGCACGCGGGACCGCGCGGTTAGCGAGCTCGAGGCGCGCGTGCGGGCGCTCCGCAAGGAGTTCTTCGCCGCCAAGAAGCAGGCGACCGACGCCGCGAGGCGGCTCGAGGCCGCGAAGATGGACAACTACCGGCTCGACGCGGCCGTCGCTTACCACGAAAGGTTTTCTTTTCTCCCCCCTTTTCTTTTTAGTTTAGCCACATGCAATGTGTGAGGAAACTGAACCGCCCAAGTAGGACCTTCTGATCGTGATCATTTGCCACTATGCCACCTGAAACCACGTCCAGGATTTGGGCTCAGGGTCAACGAAAATTGTAGTTTCCCTTTTCTACCTTCTCCTACTCTCACGGTAGACGGTTTTTTTTGTGTATAATGGTGGGCCTTTCTTGGGTGTACTCGGGAAGTACCGTAAGCAGAAAAAAGTTGGACCGGAAATATGTTGGACCGGACAAAAGTTGGACCGCGCGCGATCAAAACAGTTGGATCATTTTGTCCGGTCCAACATATCTCCGCCCAGGCACGTATCCACTTAGGCGGGGTTGGGGGTGCGATTGCCGTGGTAAATCTTGTCCGTTTTATTATTTTCGCGATTTTTGCATACTTTGAGGCCCTTGCGGGTGTCGTTCGCCCCCAAAATCGGTTCAGATGAGGTTGTCGAGGGCGCGCGCGCCAGGAACTGATGAGAATGTCACCCAAAAGTGCGAAAAGAAGGGGTAGCATGTTGCAAAATGGAGGTTTTGGCCACCTCGACAAGATGTCCAAAATTAACCGATTTCTAAAACCTTTACAAAACGAGTCTCAAATCTGGATGAAAAATAGTGTAGAGAAATTTTTGGAGCATTCCGGGGCACAAATGACCACATCCTGAGTCATTCCTGTCACAGTCTGACCCTGCTGCCGTCGTTTGTGGCTGCTTTTTGGTGTTTGGATGCCCCTAGACCATACCCGGATCAGCCCGGACCATACCCGGATCAGCCCGGACCATACCCGGATCAGCCCGGATCAACCCGCATCACCCCAGACCAACCCGGACTGGGCCCGGTTCAAGGTCAAATGCTGGCGAAACCACCACAGGGAGCACTCCACAACGCCCAAATTTTGAAATTTATACGAAAAAAGCCACAAGGAAATCATCATGAAAGCTGCGGCAACCGGGCGAAGCGGTTCTTGGAGAAGATTGAGAACAGAGCCAAGTCTAGAATTGCTACAAGCGGGTCCCAAATCTGGAGGAAAAACAGACCGGAGAAAACATTTTGAGCATCCCTGGGCACAAAAAACTGCATCTTGAGTCATTCCAGGCATAGTCTGACCCTGCTACCGTCTTTTGAGGCTGCTTCCTGGTGTAGATGACCCTGGACCAAACCCGGATCAGCCCGGACCAACCCGGATCACCCCAGACCAACCCGGATCACCCCAGACCAACCCGGACTGGGCCCGGTTCAAGGTCAAATGCTGGCGAAACCCCCAGGGGGCACACCACAACGCCCAAATTTCCGAATTTATACTCGAAAAAAGCTACAGAAAAACATAATGGAAGCTGCGACAACTGAGGCGAAGCGGTTCTTGCAGAAGTTAAAAGAAGTCATCGGGTGTGGCACGTGACCGCGGAAGCAGAAGGTGCGCCGGGAACCGAGGCAACAAGCCCCGCGTGTAGGAATCCGCCAACTGTCCATCGGACGGCACCCGCGGGCTCTGGGCAAGGGAGATTCTGGGCCAGGAATGGTGGATTCTGGACCAGGGAGGGTGAACTCCTGACCAGGGAGGGTGAATCCTGGATCAGGGAGGGTGATTTCTGGACCAGGGAGGGTGGATTCTGGACCCGGGTGACAGGGATCTGAGCCGCAGAGGTTGAAATAAGGCCAGAGGGGGTGGATTCTGGACCAGGGAGGGTGGATTCTGGACCAGGGAGGGTGGATTCTGGACCAGGGAGGGTGGATTCTGGACCAGGGAGGGTGGATTCTGGACCACAGAGGTGGATTCTGGACCCGGGTGACAGGGATCTGAGCCGCAGAGGTTGAAATAAGGCCAGAGGGGGTGAATTCTGGACCAGGGAGGGTGAATCCTGGATCAGGGAGGGTGATTTCTGGACCAGGGAGGGTGGATTCTGGACCCGGGTGACAGGGATCTGAGCCGCAGAGGTTGAAATAAGGCCAGAGGGGGTGGATTCTGGACCAGGGAGGGTGGATTCTGGACCAGGGAGGGTGGATTCTGGACCAGGGAGGGTGGATTCTGGACCAGGGAGGGTGGATTCTGGACCAGGGAGGGTGGATTCTGGACCAGGGAGGGTGGATTCTGGACCAGGGAGGGTGGATTCTGGACCAGGGAGGGTGGATTCTGGACCAGGGAGGGTGGATTCTGGACCACAGAGGTGGATTCTGGACCCGGGTGACAGGGATCTGAGCCGCAGAGGTTGAAATAAGGCCAGAGGGGGTGAATTCTGGACCAAAAAGGCGAATTCCGGGCCATGCATGGCAGTTTCTGGTCGACGAAGGGAAGATTATCTCTTTGCCAACACGGACAGGTCCCTCTATTTTTCACAATATTTTCATCATTTCTGCCTTTTTGGGCGAGATTCTGATCGATTCCTGGGTTGAGGACCCTCAAAAGCCTCGTGAACACATACTTTTAGGGCTCAAAGTACCCGGAGGTGCCTCCGAAGCATGCAAAAATGTCAAAAATAATAAAACGGACAAATTTACAATGGGAGTCGCACCCCCTACTGCCCCCCCCCCCTAGGGTTGGCAGTATTATTGGTTTGGCCGTTTATAATGCGAATAATACAAATAATACAATAATACAATAATACACAATAATACACCAGTACAATAATACACGGCGGACATGGGGCGGTAAGAACACACCTTCTGTCAGATCGCTTCTTCCTCATCTCCCTCTTCGTCCTCACTCTCCGCAACTACAAGACCCTCATCCACCTCGTCTTCACAGCCCTCGACCTCACCACCCTCATCGACATCGACATTAATGGTGTTTTTCTCCGTCGGTTGGGTTTTGCGTCTCCGTGGGTTGTCGACGTGGACGGGTGCCAGCCACTGCGACAAGGTGGACAGCTTGTACAGGCGTTCAGGAGCAAGGTTGACCCGAGCGGCTTGTGTGAGCCCCATCACACTGAAGCTCCGCTCTGTGGCACAAGTGTGGGGCACGACGCGGCACAGCTTCACCCCCACCAGGCTCAACAGCGATCCCCCCTCAGACTTCAAGAGTCCACCCACCATGGCCCACCAAGCTTCGGGCTGCAGCGTCAGGGCTTGCATCCAGTTTCGTATTATTCGTATTATAAGACAGCAGTTTTTATAATACAAAAATACAAAAATACAAAAATACAATAATACAATAATACAAATAATACATAATACACGGTGGACCGGTCAAGGGCTGGTGCGGTCAATGACCGCACCACGCTGACCGCAATAATGTTGACCGGTACCTTGCGGTCATTGACCGGTAGGGTACTGGTCATTGACCGCACCCATGCGGTCATTGACCGCAACATTGCGGTCAATAACCGGTACTTATGAAAGTTTGCAAGGTAAAATAGGCAGCAAAGTGTACCCACGCAAGGCCTAATTCTCGAAGTACGCACTTACAACTATACGTACCCCCCCCCGTGTAAGTGGCTCACCGTTTTTACCCCTGAAAGCGTCTCAAACCGACCTCGCAGAGGAGTGAGACACTTTCACGGGCAGCTGACAGTTTTTTGATTGGCAACGAGCCTGGTGGTGTAGCTCTCTCAAACGATGCGACGGTGAGCCCGTGCGAAGAAAGACACGGGACGCCACGCACCTTTCCATCGTAACAGACGATGTAAAACCCAAGGTTGACTGTCGACCTTTGCAAACTCTTCGATGCAACGAGTGCCTCCAGTCTCGCAAACAGTTGTGTACCGGCGTACACAAAAATTAGTGTGGCGTCCACTACTATGAGAACAGATGATTTCAACAGGAAGGCAGCCTTTGCAAATAGCACAATATCTCTTCAACGAGAGAAAGTGCGAACAAAGGCTGCGAGCGCACAAACAAAGGCAAGTTGTCGACAAAGATTCTACTTGTCGACAGCGGAGTCGCAAACTTTGCCGTCGTCAGCTCGGCAAAGAAGATGTGCTGCGGGACATCTCTACGGGGCCCACATCGCCATGGAGTTTCTTCTGCTCTTCGTATTGTCTGACGAGAACTGCCCAGAAGAAAGGGAAAAGTAAGAACACGTCTTTGTAACTGATATCACTAGCGCAAGGGAATGTTGAGTGACTGCCTTAACCCGGGAAACGAGCTTGGGCGAGGTCACCTTCCATCCACCACAACGCCAGTGAGAAACTGCCTCACCGTAAGTACAATCGAATCGAGCTTCAGCACCAATCATGGTCAGCGGATTGAGGGAACCGATTACTGACTCGGTTTCCACATGAGGGGAAAACGTTGCTCGCCACGTATCGTCAAAGCGACAAAGAGCACACCCGGAATGCTACCTGAAGCAGCAGAAGACAACCAACATCAGAGACTCGCAACATCAACATTAAAGCCAGCGGCGAGGGTCAAGAAGACGGCACTGACGCGAGCGAAGAAGCGGACGAACTCTGCGTCGGAGCCGACAACAAAATGGCGTAGAAGAGCGCCCATCGAAGCGCGGCCATCGCCCAAGGGGGCTAAAGAGGCGAAAACATGACACATCACGTGCGAACCGGCGATGCAGATTATCGCTACAGATTCTTGCATGCTATCCCAAATCTCTTTTCGACTTTCGTGGTGCATCAACTCCCTGAGTGCAACTGTGAGAGCCCACCAGTCCCTGCGTGCCGGCATCGGACCACGCCTCCACGAGGGTGCAGCTTCGAGTCGAAGCCGACCCACCGGTTGTCCGATAGACGCCGGCTCACCCCCGCAGGAACGAAACGATATCGTCGCTCACGCGGACTAGCGACTCGGGTCACCATCCGCAAGCACTGGGCTCACCCTGCAGTGCAGTGTGCCCCATACCATCCACGCTCAAGTTGCGGTCTCGACGACTTCCAGACGCCGCGCAGAGTCATTTGCGTCAAATCGACCGAGCAAAAGAGGAGGTGCGGCTTCTGCACCCACCCTTGCTTCAGCCGGTACCTCTTCGCTGCGAAGTCGAACTCGACTCCCAGGACAACCGGCGTCGAGCTGGGCTCGAGGACAGACTTCTCGTCCTTGCTCGAGGACAGACTACTCGTCCTTGACCATCATGCGCACCATACGGGCATGCTGCAGGACCCGGTTGCGCACAGCGCGAAGCGCGCCCGGACAGGCAACGACGAGGGCCCAGTCGTCGTACCAGACTATCCTGTCGTCCCCGGCAACCTCCGTGATAACAAAATCAGAGTCCTGCGCAATCATAGAAAACGACCTGCCCAGGCGCCACCAATACAGAGCCACGCCCCCGTCGGGTCTCCTGGTCCGAAGCCCGAAGAAAGCGCCGTCTTCCCGACCTTCGCTGCTGAAGTCGATGTCGATGTTGCGGGTCCTCGCTCGCCTTCCGCTGCTTCCGGCAGAACGAGCACCACGCTCTCACGCTTCGCCTGTCTCGGCGCTGACGCGGGGCCCTCCGGCTCCGCTTTCCTCTTCTTCGTCGTTGATTCTTCTCCTCTCGCCACGGCCGCCCGGTGGTGCCCTTTCCTGCAGCAGTGCCCGCGTCTCCTACTCCTCAGGTCGGCGTGTTTCTTGCAGCTGTCGCACGTCGGCATCTCATGGTCGAGACATCGGTGGCGATGGTTGCGACAGCATTCCGTTGTCGTCTTACATGTGGTGCACTGCGTCATCCGGTGCTCGGCACACATTTCCGCTCACCCCACTTTTCGTGTCGGGAAATCCCTTCCGGTACGAGCCACGGGTCTCCTCCGACAACGGCCGACTTCTTGCCCTTCTTCTTCTCCGTGGTGTATCGCAATAGCATACCAATCTCAAAGGAGGCTACCGTGCTGTAGCCCACAAAAACACAGGTACATCTGGGTTTAGTGGTAGGGCGTAAGCGTTCAACGAAAAAGACCCACTTTGTAGTTGTATTGTTTCTCCCCCTCTAGCTTCCTTCCAAGTAAGCACAAGGGAGCCCTCGGGTATTTTTACATTTCGCAAGCTTGGAAGGAAGTGCTCGACGACAAGCTGCCCGACAAACCTACCATTCAAAACTACCATTACTAGTCTCCCCCCGTAGCTAGTGCGCAACGCGCAGGAGACAAGCGGCACGCGTGAGAGAGAAGCGATCGAAGCACGACAGCGACGCGTGCAGAAGGTAGCAGTGGCGACTTGTACAGCCTATCGCCGCAGATTGTTGCTGCACGCAACGATCAAGTTCATACTACTACTCAAACCAACTTAAAGCCAACCCATGTCACGGGACACGCTGCCAGCGTTCACTTTAGGAACAATACAGCGGCCGAATGCATATCATACGCAAGCAACAACTCCATCCGCAGGGACCGCATGGCGATGGCCGACGAAGACGCGCATGCGCAGGGTGCGCATAGCGACAAGCCGGACAGCTCTCTGCACGCGAAGCTCGACTTGAAGTTCCTCAGCAGGGCCGCGCCCGCCAACAACCCTTCCTTCTCGCTGCTGAAGACTGTGGCTTCGTCGGTGCAGGACACGATCACCCGCATGGAGCACGCGAAGTTCAAAGCCCTGGACGTCCTGTCCCAAGGCAAGCCCCTCGGCCCCGACGTGAAGCCGCACCTCGAGGCCGCCCAGCGCTCGGTGGCGAAGCTGCGGCGGCGCATCCTGCTCTCCTTCGAAGGCCTCGGCGTCTCGTTTTCCCTCGACTCCTCCGTCTCGGACGGCAGCTTCGCCTCGCCGCCCCTCAGGGACCTCTCGACACCCCGCTCCCCCCCCGTCACCAGCCCATGGCCCGCCGCCCCCGGGAAGGCGGCCGCGGCTGCTGACGTGGCCACGCAGGTGACACCTACGCACAGGGGGTCTCCCGGCCTGCAAAGCAGCGGGCCCGACTCGCCGGTGTTCGGCCAGTCGTTCGCGGCAGCCACACTGCGGAAAACGGCGCCGGAGCTCGCGGTGCCGGGGGAGCGGTGCCCGCTGTGCAAAAAGCTGCTGCTCGACGGGTACGAGACGTGCGGCGAGGGTGGGGAGCGCGAACCGGGAAGCGAAGACGGCGACCTTACGCCGCTACCCCCAGGGATCGCCGTCTGCTGGACGAAGGCGGAGCGGGCGGCGGCGAAGGACGAGCTGCGGACGCTGCGGGGGTACACGGCGACGCTTGAGGGGCGGGTCGACGCAGCGGCCGCGTTCTACGACGAGGCGACCGGCGCGCTGAAGGCCGAGAACGACGGGCTGCGGGCGCGGGCCGAGGCGGCGGAGAAAGCAGGCGCCGCGGCAACCTCCTTCGGCATGAGCGACGAAGC
Organism: Diplonema papillatum; assembly: GCA_030068145.1. NCBI lineage: Eukaryota > Euglenozoa > Diplonemea > Diplonemida > Diplonemidae > Diplonema > Diplonema papillatum. Next base: position 15,309 of record JAPJBO010000621.1, read on the forward strand.
CCTTTTCGGCGACCTCTCCGGGGACATCACACTCGACCTGAGCCCCCGCCCGGCGACGCCCGAGAGCGACGGCGGCGGCGCGCTCGATGCCGAGGAGGACGCCGGGGCCGCCGACCCACTGGGGAAGTCGATCGCGGGTGGCGACGTCTCGGCAGGGTTGAACGCATCCGCGGGGCAGTCAGAGGGTGGGAAGAGCGGCAGGAAGGGGAAGCCGTCGGCGAAGCAGGCCGAGCAGCTAAAAAAGTTCGCCGACGAGCGGCGCGTGCTCGAAGGGAAGCTGCAGGCGTACCAGCAGGCCGTCAAGGCGCGGTTCAAGGAGATGGAGGGCAAGTGCTTGTCGCTGCACCACACCATCTTCAGGCTCTGCAACAAGCTGCGCCTCGAGCTGCAGGTCCCGTCGTACCTCCTCAGCGGCGTCGACCACGTCGGGAACACGAAGAAGACCAACGCCGAAGCCAGCGAACCGAACCGCATCCTCGAAATCGTCTCGCAAGACGAACACATGCTCATGACCTACCTCAACGTTCTCAGCAAGGCCCAACCTTCCCGAATCGGTATGCCTTTTACATAAGCGCCAGCTTGCAAGGAAATGCTCGACAAAAGCTGCCAGACAAAGAACCGAAGGGATCCCAAGTGCTGTAACTACCGAACCACGTGTTGAACGGACGTGAGGTCATGCGGCCCCCACACAACAAGACAGACAAACACAACAGGTCAAAGTCCTGAGTGAAAAACCAACACACGGTGGTGTAAGCGAAGAACAAATCGATTGTGTTTGTATTGTATTTGCCCCTCTCCCTCTATACTTCCTCCCTTCCATTCGGAGTCAAAGCAGCTTCGTCGAGTATTTCTCCCGTTACTCCACCTGTGCCGCAAAAGAACCCTTTCGACAACGGTCGTTTGAAAACCTCGGACTTTCAAGCGAACGTACTCTGTTTCGAAGGAGGCTAGAGGGGGAGACAATACAACTACAAAGTGGGTCTCTTTTCCGTTGAGTGCTTACGCCCGCCACTAAACCCAGATTTACCTGTGTTTCGTGTGGACTACAGCATGTTTACCTCCTTTGAGATTATTGGAATTTGTTGCGATAGTGGAGAGTCTTTGAGATTTCGCAAGTGTTTCCGACAAAGCAGGTGCTCATAAGCTTTTGCAGCACGCACAAACAAAACGAAGCGCCTGTCTTTTTTGGTGCGATCCACAGTAGACAACCACTCAAAACAGCACACCTGCGGGGCGAGATTCGGCGGGAGTTTGATGATGAGAAGATGGCCAGCCTGACGCCTCGCCGCATGGGCGGCAGCACGGCGGGATCCGAAGGAGGCCCGCTGGTGAACGGTGCCGACGACGGCGGCGACGAGCGGGGCTCCCCGTTTCTGGCGGCGCCGAACAACCCGTTGAAGCGCGGCTCCAGCAGCCACACGCCGAGGGCCTCCTTCGAGAAGTGGCGCAGGTCCAGCGGCCGCCGGTCGACCGCCCACGTCAGCCCCTCTGCCAGCGGCACCCTCGCCGCTCAGCAGACTGCTTGCTCAACCCCTGGGGCGGTATCGACCGAGGCCCATTGCCACAACCCGGAAGCACCGGACCCGTCAAGCCCTGTCCCTGCCCTCTCGCTTCCCTTCGTGCCCCCGCCGCCCGACGCTCCACACCAAGCCTGCAGTGCCACACCTACCCTGCCGAGCATCGACCAGCCATGCACCCCTGCCGCTCCCCCGCACATCGGCGCGTCAGAACCGCGCCCCGCCCGTACACCCCCACCGAACCCCGCACCCGAGGCGTCTCCCAACGCGCCCGCGGCGGAAGCCGAGCCGGCGGCGGCGGCCCCGGGGGGCAAGGCGGGCAAGCTGCTGCCGGGGCTGCTGACCCGGTTGAAGAAGGCGCCCCGGTTCCGGCAGCCGCCGCCGCCGCCGCGGCCGCCGCCCGTCCGGCTGGCCGAGGCTGGTGAGGCGGCCGGCCCAGCAAGGGGCGGCGCGCTGGGCAACCTGCTCGGCCTCGGCAATCCGACCGCCGCGACTCGGAGGGCGAACCTGCTGCACAACTTGTTGCGCGGCCCGTCGCCGGCGGCGGGCTTGCAGCGTGTGGTGGACGCTGCGAGTCATCTGCGGAACGCGCCTCGGTTTGCACCACGTGCAGGCAATCAGGACTTGTCCAACTTCGCGCTGCCTGTCCTCGGCATCACAACGTCCGCTGTGCGGAACAAGGTATAGAGCACCTTGCAGGGTTTCTCGCCTCTTGGTCGTCCTCGATGCAGTCATCACTCAGCAGGAGCGCTGGGCAACCTTGGCAATCCGACCACTGCGACTCGGAGGGCGAACCTGCTGCACAACTTGTTGCGCGGCCCGTCGCCGGCGGCGGGCTTGCAGCGTGTGGTGGACGCTGCGAGTCATCTGCGGAACGCGCCTCGGTTTGCACCACGTGCAGGCAATCAGGACTTGTCCAACTTCGCGCTGCCTGTCCTCGGCATCACAACGTCCGCTGTGAAGGTGTAGTGCACTGTGCCTGGCGGTTTTTCTCGCCTCTCGATCGGCCTCGGTCACTCGGCAGGAGCACGCGGCGGCGCTCCAACCTGCTGCACAGCCTCATGTAGACGCCGCATCGCGCAGGCAATTAGGAACTACAACGGCCCGCTGTGCGGAACGAAATGTATTGCACTGGCTTTTCCCGCCTCTCGATCGCCCTCGATGCACGCCTTGATCACTCTGCAGGACCGCGACGGCGCGCCAACCTGCTGCACAGTCATCTGCGGAATACGCTGCCTCGGGTTGCATCACGCGCAGGGAATTTGGAATCACAACGTCCGCTGTGCGGATCAAGGCGTGGTGCACCGTGCCGGCTTTTCTCGCCTCTTTTCGCCCCGCCCATTGCTCCGTACCGCGCGATTTCGTTCGGTGGAACGAGCTGCAACTCTCAAAGCCGTTTGCGCCTTTTTGCTCCTCCCCGTCCCCCCCCCCGACCTTCTCCCCGTGACGGATTTTCCTGTGCTCTAGTAGCACGGGTGGTCCTGGCTGTGATGAGCTACGAACAAACCAGACTCACACCGCAGTCCTGTCTGCAGACATTCAGGTTCCGCGCTGATGATTGTCCGCCTTATGTGTCCGTGGCTTAAAGAGCCAAAACACGGCGCAGACGGGACCAGTGTGGTGTTGAGCACATACCCAGTCCAAGCATCCCCCCCCCCGACAAAGCGCTAACCATTGTATGCCAGACGCGATTTGGGGTTTCCTTGAAACGGCGACGGCGGCCTTTCCAGGCGCACGCCGCGCAGCTGCTCTCCCCAGCCGCTTTTCCTTTTTTTGTACAAGCACCTGCTTTGTAGGAAATTCTTGAGAAGACTGCCAGCTGCGAAAGATCAAAGGAGGTAAATGTGCTGTAGCCCACACGAAACACAGGTAAATCTGGGTTTAGCGTTCAGCAGTACCAACAGTCTTGCGGGTTGCGTGAACATGACACAGGGTAAATACAAGTGTGAAACCAGCACGCACCAATCTGCATGCCCATAGCCAAAGAAATCTCCCATTTTGTGGGGTGGCCATGGTCATCGGGTCGACGGGGAGGATCACAAATTATCATGGGCTGTCATGTGATCTGTTGTGATTCCGTGTGATTTTTGTTGATTTTTAGTACTAACAATCTTGTGGGTTGCCCTTCAATGTATTGTGCAGGCTAAAAAGACGTAGGCAGCGTGTTTTGGTGGTTGATCAGAATTCCTTACCTGAATACACACAGGGTAAATACAAGTGGGAAAACGATCAACCGGCACGCACAAACAAAACGAAGCGCCTGTCTTTTTTGTGATTTAGAACGATTTTTTTGTGATTTTTACTGATTTCTTGTGATCTAGAAAATCGTCAGCAGGCAGATGCTGTAGTGCACCTGTTTTAGCGGTTTACCTGTGGCCAGTTTTTTTTAGAGAGTGTTACCACAACCACTTTTGGAAAAAAGAGGATGATTTCAGCACCATGGACCCAGCCAATGTCGCAGCCCTGCCGGTTACGCACGTCGCGGTCACGTGCAACGGTATCCAGATGAGTGTGGGGTGCATGGATTTGGCAGATCTGTTCTCCAAGCTCGAATTGTTGGGGATGGAGCTTTCTTCTGGGACTGTATTCGGTTACAACGGTGACGAGTGGGTATTGTTGGGATCCGGTATTCCCTTCTCCTGCTTCAGCCGCGTCGTATTGCAGGACCCTGTGCACTCTCGTGCAGCTTCAGCATCTACGATTCCCGTTGTCCCCTTTCCTGCAGACGTTCTCCCTCAGCACACGACAAGCTGTACGCGCAGCAGATTATTTGGCGCAGGAATGCGCAGACGAAGGTATCCCGATAAGAATACAAAGCCTGACGCGGCACACCGCACGAGCTCTCTGCCTGCGAGAGCTGTACCTGCGAGACGCGCTCTTCTCCCGCCTTGTCGGAACGGCAGTTCTTGGACTGGAAACAGCTGCCACTCCTCTGAGCTGGAGCAAAAGCGGGTACCGCAGTACTGCTACTTGGACCGATGCCAAGACCGGCAAAAACATGTCATACCCGCTCTACAGGGCTGGGGTGCGGTACGGAGGTAGACAGGGGCAGCGACAGCGACTTCGCTTCAAAGCTAAAGCAGCTGTCCGGCTACGTCCACGACAACGCGGCTTTCACGCAGTGGCTGCGTAAAAAGTCCGTTGTTCTGCAAGGTTCCTTGTTCTGGGAGAAAGTGAGCGGCATTCGGTTCGGTGGACTGACGGCTGCAGCCTACGCGCTCACGCGTGTTGTCGGGGACAAGCGCATGTTTGAATGGGCTTTGTCGTGGATTGCTGTCAGTGGCGCACGAGGTAAGTCTGTGCCTGCGCTGCAAAAGTTTTTTGCAGACCGCGTGAACCACGTTTTGAGCCTCATCTAGTCTATGACTCTCTTAAGGTAGCCAAATGCCTCGTCTTCTAATTAAAGACGCGCATGAATGGACCAATGAGATTCCTACATGTTCACCGACGGGCTCATGCGACGGGCCCGTCGCGTCACAGTTTTTGAGCCGAGTTGTCCTCAGACATCGAGGAACTTTTGGCTTTTCGTTGCTGCGCAGTTTGCTGCAGCTGCTTCCGCGCCAGGGGACTTCTGCAGTGAGCGGCAACTCGTGCGGGACATGCTCGGTGATGAACCGGCGAGATCTCGATGTGATGAAAGGGGCGAATAACTTGTTGCATGCTATGGCAAAAGACAGAAGTCGCCGGCCACTCAGCAGACGAGCAAAGGAACCAGCATCCGCAAGTAGCAGATACCGTAAACAGAAATAAGTTGGACCGGACAAAACGCCAACTCACCTATTTTGAGCTCTCGCGGTCCAACTTTTTCGGGGGGTCCTGTGTACTTAGTGAAATCTCGCGGCTGGCCACTGAACAGCACTCGCTTCACCTCCGTAGTTTGATATCGTCGCGCATGAGCCCGCCACCGGTGTTCTAGAACACTGCGCGGCACTGCGTACCCCGCCGTGTCCCATCAAGCACCAACCATTGGTAGCCATGGCCCTGTGGTAGGTAATCACAAGCGAAAGTGCTTGATCGCCATCGGTTGTGGTTGTCGTCATTGCTTTGGTAGAGCAAACGCAAAAATGCAGAGTGTAAACGAGGTGGATCGAGGTTGGCTGACAGTGAAGGAAAAAGTATGAGCCCAGTCTACCGACAGAGTGTTTGCACTTCTAAGCACTCCGGTTCAGCAGACGCCTGCACTATTCCTCAGGCTGAGTTGCTGACGAAGGACGTACAGTCACCCGGGCAACAGTAAGCAGCCTGAACAGCTGCTTTCTGACAACAGGGCCGGACGGCCCCTTTTTTCCCGCCACTGTCTTCCCGTCATCGAGTTTGACAGAATCGTCATAAAACCGCTTCGCGCCTCCTTTGGACAGCGGTCTCTCGTTCCCGTCCGCTGACCATTGCCTGATTGCACCGTTCAAGCCGTACGCCCTTACGTACTTCACGATCTTTTCCTTGTCGGTTTCGCACCACTCCACCCCCTTCTTGCCGTGGCGAAGTGCCCTTTGCCTTGTTCTTGTCGCGCACTTCTGCTTGGATCGCCAACGCCTGCTTCTTTGTCACCGCGCCGTTTCCTGCCACGGCTTGTTCGAGTGCTTCGCATCTCTCGCGTTCGACTACCCATTTGGCAAGAGACATTTCTTATTTTCACCTGATGCCCCTCGGCCCAACCCCGACTAAGTGGAAACGTGCCCGGGCGGAAATAAGGTGGGCCGGACAAAATGGTCCAATTGGTTTGTCGTCGTGCGGTCCAACTTTTGTCCGGTCCGATGCTAGCATCAAGTCTTTTTGGGTGAAAGGGGCTAAAGGGAGAGTAAACCTGGGAAAATCTGCCCCGAACACTAAACTACGACTTTTCCTCCGAGTACTAATTTCGGGTTTGATTGAACCAGCCGTCAGCCTGCCAGCCAGAACGCCTCCGATTGCGTCACTATCGGCGCAGTCATCCTCTGTGACAGGGCCGCGGTTCGCGCCGCGCCTCCGACGTAGCGACTTCCGCCCGCCGTAGTCGCGCTTTCTTCGTGTTTACTCTGTCGTCCCCTCCTGTGTCTTCCCTCATCTACTGAAAGAAGAAAATCCGCGATCTGTCCGGCTAGTCAAGAATTCGAGAGTTTCGTGCCGCTTATCTTACCCCTTCCTCTTTGTCTGACTTGCGCTACTACTTCGCCAAGGCCGATGTGCCCGAAGGAATGCGAAGAGTTCAGCCTTCCATACGCATAGACGCCCCAGTCATGTCGTCTCGTGCCCAGAAAGTTGCGTTTCTGCACGCCCACTATGCCTGCTGCGTGAGCTTGCAACGTCACAACGTGGTAAGCCACAACTGACAGGTGATAGATACAGCAGTAGTAGCCAGGTTTGAAGGAATCCTGCATTTTGCGTTGTTTTGTGATCCTCTGCGTTATTTTCTGATTTGGATTGACCTTATGTGATATCATGTGATTTTTCTCCCCACTAACGCAACAAGACGACGATTTTTCTTGATTTTTTGTGATTTGGATTGTTTTTTTGGGATTCCAAAAGTTGACCCATGACAATTTGTGATTCTCCTCGTCGACCCGATGACCATGACCACCCCAAAATTTTGCGAAGTTTTGCCAAATTGCGGTACCTGGATACCAACTGAGGGCTGCGCTAGCTCTCAGGTCGGGGGGATTGGAGCACAAATGAGAGCAGCGTGAATAGTGAACGATGGCACCAGATGAGAACACGAATAAGACGTTGCAGCGCATAAGATGCAGGTGGCACGGAGTCATGTATTCCAACGTTCCACAGCTACCCGCGATCGTCGGAAGCACAACGACCACTTCTCTCCATCCGACAAGGGAAGCTCTCAAGGCCGTACAAGACCCCGCCTGCACTCTGACTCTGAACGAAGAAATTGCTCGACGCGCACTACCAGGCTCTTTCTGGCAGGGGGGTCCCGGTCCGGAAACGGGTTTGGCGGGGAGGGGAGGGGGATCCGCGTAGCGAAGCATCGAGCGGGACGATGCCTGCGGGGTATTGTCCATAGGGCACGTGGGGCTGCGGGAAAGCGAAGAAGGCGGCGTTCGGGAGCTGGCCGCGCTGAGGACGAGATCGTGAAGGTCGTCAGCAGCGAGCGGCACGCGGTGGTGCTGTTGAAGACCGGCAGGTGATCGTCTGGGGCGACAGCTCGGAGGGGCGCCTCGGGTTGGAGCTCTTAAGGCCGTATGAGACCCTGCACTCTTACTCTGAACGAAAAAACCGCTCGACGCTCACTCAGAACGAATAGTTGGGGGCCCCAGACTAAATTCAATACGAATTTCTTCTTGGTGTCGGTCGCAACACAGTTACAAACTTAGCTAGCCGTAGTTAAAGTGCGTAATCATGCCTACATCCCTCATACTACCCGCCTCCCAGCCTCTCAGCCTGGTCAACCGGAGACCCTAAAACACCGAACCTCTAAACCACAGTAACGCTAGAATACCAGGGGTCCCGGGCGGGGAGGGGAGGGGGATTCGCGTGGCGAAGCATCGAGCGGAACGATGCCTGCGAAGGTATTGTCCATAGGGCACGTGGGGCTGCGGGAAAGCGAAGAAGGCGGCGTTCGGGAGCTGGCCGCGCTGGGGAAGTATGCGGACGAGATCGTGAAGGTCGTCAGCAGCGAGCGGCACGCGGTGGTGCTGTTGAAGACCGGGCAGGTGATCGTCTGGGGCGACAGCTCGGAGGGGCGCCTCGGGTTGGAGGGGAAACTGCCGCCGACGGTGGACAGGCCGATGATGTGCAACATCGACACGGTGGTCGATGTAGCTTGCGGGGACGCGCACTCGATCGCGGTCACCTCGTCTGGCGTGGCGTTCGCTTGGGGCCGCAACCAGCACGGGCAGCTGGGCCTCGGGTCGCTGGCCTCGCAGGCGACGCCCACGGCCGTCCCGCCTGCTGCGCTGCCGCCCTTCGTCGCTGTCGCCTGCGGCGCGGCGCACTCCGTGTTCCTCTCCGAGCGGGGCCACGTGTACGTGTGCGGCCGCGGCGTCGAAGGGCAGCTCGGCGCCGGGGCGGCCGTCCAGTTCCACACGTCGCCGCGTATCGTCTCGTCGGTTTCGCCGTTCAACGTGTGTGCAACCGTGCCTTCTTAGCGTTTGTGGTGGTTTGGAGGTTCGGTGTTTCAGGGTCTCCGGTTGACCATTGATTTTTGCGACAACCAATTTCTGCTTCCCTGGAGACAGTATTTGTTACAGCTAAAAAGAACGTTGGCAGCGGTTTAACCAGAACACACGTAGGTTAAATCGCACAAACAAAAATATTGCTCGTGCAGATGGCGATTGACCTGAAGGCTGTCGACTGGTCTCCCATCGAGGTCGTCCTTGCCCCCGACGGTTGGGAGGCCGCCGACGAGGACGTGGACTGCTGCGTCGACTGTGGCAAGACCCACAACTCGGGTGCCTTCTGCGCCCTGTGCGGCAAACGGGGGTTCCCGTCATGCCTGAAGGCATCCCTGCCGAAGGAGGTCGCGCCCCTGTTCCTCGAACACTTGTCCGAGGACGGCTGGGTTTGTCCCCAGTGCCTGGTGTCACTACACCAGGCCGGCAGCAGCCTAAAAGAAGAACAGAACGCGAGGGGGACCCGTGATCACGATCCGGCTGTCCCCCCGAGCTTGGACCCATGCTCCCTGCTCGCTGCTCTCGAAGAGGGGCCAGTCAAGACTGCCTTTCTTGCATTGTTTGCACAGTCTGCCATGCAGGCTCAGCTCGCTCCAGTGCCAGCCGCACCGGTCACTACCGAAGCGGTGGATCCTCGTCGAGTCACTACTTGGCTGGAAGGATTGGCGAGCGGACAGGGGCGACAGATGATTCTGTCGGAGGTTAAGGCACGGTACACGTACCATCTGGTGCCAGAGCACCCCCACGATGCGGGAAGCTCCCTGGATTATGAGCGGAGAATGCATTTCTCCACGCTCACGGCTCTGATGCCCCTGGCACACAGCTCCCCGCCTGTCCTCCAGGTTTTGCACCAGATCATGGTCCGCCTCGAAGCCCTTCGCCTTAAATGCCTCCACTCGAACGGCACTGAGTTCCAGGTTTCCTGGGAGACTCGCTTCGGGTCCATGGACTATGCCGACTTCACGAAGGCGGCCTTGATCCAAGCCCAGAAGGCCATGGCCGAGCTGGCAAAAAAGGCAGACAACAAGGAGGAGGAGAAGGAGCCCTCACTGAAGAGGCCTCGAAGGCGAGGGTCGGCGAGTCCCGCGGGCCTGCCTACCGCGGGTTTGTGGGCAGAGGTGGTAAAGAGGTCACTACCTCGGAAACAAGACTTCGGGTGTCCCGATCAAGATCGGTTCCGAAGGGATCAGGAGGCACTCCTCCTCGCCGTGCAGAAGTGCTACAAGAGCACCCCTGCCATGCTGTCAGTGGTGAGCCGCGCTCAGAGATACGCGGAGGAGGCCCGACGCTTTCGCCCCACGTTATCCGACGAGGAAGCCTTCCTGATGTGGGTGAATCGAAGGTGACGGCTGGCGACATCAAGGCCGAGTCGGCTCTCCAGTACGTGACCTACTTCCGGATGTCTCGGGTGAACTGGATGAGCGCATACCGGCGCTCGGTCAGGCTGACCATGGATCAGTTCGAGGACCGCCGTACCCGCGATGCCGGGCGGATCCCATCCAAAGAGGAGGTCCTACAGCCCCGGCTTGCATACCGTGGCCCACCGGTTCCAGTGGTCGACGGCGTGCCGGTTCGTGGACCTGCAACGGGTCCGGTTGGACCACATGTGGTCGGTGGACAAGCAACAGGTCATGATCCTGTTTGTCGGCGGGAAGACCGACCCGACGTCCCGAGGACAGGGTCTCTTACTGCCACGAAGCGGGGCTTTTCTGACGCCTTTTTGGGAATGGATCAGCATCCAACGCCCTGCCAGCGGCTCCAAGGCGTTCGTGTTCCAACCTGTCAAGACAGGCTTACAACAGTTTCCTTCAAGAGGAGCTGGGGGTTCCTTCACACAGGATCAGACATGCCGCGCTGACTTGGGTGGCTTTTGTGGAAGGAGAGCAAGCAGCGATGTGCGTAGGTCGTCACCTCAACCCCAGGACGACGCGGCTGTACACGCCGCATCACCTTTGGCAGCCGGTCCAGCGGACAGTCTCTCCGGACCAACAGCATGTTAAAACCGGGTTCGTTTGTATCCGGCCCTGGTCCGCGCAACTCACGAATGAGGCCGCACGTTGAGCGCTTGCTCGCGTTGAACATCGCTGCGCCGGTCCCCATAGCGGCTTCTTCCCGCTGGTTTCACGGCGCGTTTACGGTGGATAAACGGGCCCCCGGTCAGCTTCGATTCATCCTCAGCTGCGAGTCAATCAACCGGGCCACGGCACACGTGCCTTTGCCGCCCTGCGACCTACCCAGCTACGCCACCATCGTGAGTACGGTGCTGTCCCGCAAGTGGGTGGCTGAGTTCGACTTCCGCTCCTTTTTTTTCCAGTTTGCGCTGCCTCCAGAGGTCAGAAAGTATTTCTGTTCTATTATTGAGGGCAGGCTGTTGTGGATGACGGTGGGCTACCGCGCTGCGCCTCAGGCGGCCCAGGCGGTCTCGCTGGAGCTTGCGGTTGCCGCCGCTCAGGGTGTGGACGTTGAGGTTCTCGCATGGATCGATAACGTGATATTTGTGGCGGACACTGAGGCCGAAGTTATAGAGGCCTCAGCTCGCTTCAAGGTTTTGACTTCGAAGTACGGCTTGACCATCGGGAGCTGGTCCAAGCCTTCTACACGGGCGGTGCTGCTGGGATTGGAAGTCGACCTCGCAGCGAAGAGATGGCGTGTGGGCCCATCCTGGATAGGGAGGGCTGGACCGGTGATGGATCGCATCCGGGAGTGTAGTGAGGCTCCCGTCCGCGTGTGGTGGAAACTGACCGGGTCTCTGCTCTGGCGTCGCCACGTGATGGGGTACCCTCTCCACGAGGTACTTCTCCTCTTGCAGTGGATGTCAACCCTGGCTTCCGGCCGTTCGTCCACCGACAGCGCGTTCTGGGACTCCGTCGCGCCTTGCCCAGCTGCGGTCAAGAGCTGCCTCGTTGCCCAGTGCTCCGACATGCGGGGTAACGCCTGGCGGCAATGGTGTAAACCGGTTTACACTCGTTCGATCGATGTCGTCTCCGACGCCAGCATGTCGGCATGGGCCTTCGTGGCAGACGGGTCCCATGTCTACGGCGGTTTTCCTGCGGAGTTACTCCACGCGGACATCTTCATGAAGGAGCTATACGCCGTCGTTCGGGCCGTACAGCACGCGGTCCACGGCCAGTCGAGCGTGGACATCAACCTGCTGTGTGACAACAAGGCGGTGATAGGCTGCGTACGCCGCGGCTACACGCTTCGTCAGGATGCGATGCAGCTGCTAACTCTGATCAACAAGAGCTTGGCCTCATCCAGGAGCCGGCTGAATATCAGCTACGTCCCGTCGCTCCAGAACATCGCGGATCAGTACACAAGACTAAATCGCCCGCAATGTTAGCGCCCAACATCGACAGCCCACTTCGTCGAGTCCTCGTCAAGTGGGTCGGTTGGTTCTTCCTCCGTGTGGCATGCAGTTCATCATATCAGGCGAGCAACTGCCTTTTTGCTTCGTTTTCCGCCGGGCCCCATCCCGCGTTATCAGTCGCTCACGGTAGGAGGGGGGGGGGGTTCGACTAGGGGCCGCTCGTGCTCCGGTGCCTGTTCTTTTTTGCGACAACCAATTTCTGCTTCCCTGGAGACAGTATTTGTTACAGCTAAAAAGAACGTTGGCAGCGGTTTAACCAGAACACACGTAGGTTAAATCGCACAAACAAATTTATCCCGCTTTGTAGAAAAACTTGGGTTAGGCTGCCAGTTGCGAAATCACAAAGGCAACAATATAGTGTGGTCCTCATCAGGATGCCGATGACACCCCACTATGGCAACGATATTCCAGTCCCAAAGGAGGTAAATTTGCTGTACCCTGTGTGTGTGGTCCTTTTTAAGAGTGGATTGTGTCTGCGCTCTCTCTCCCTTAAGGTTGCCGCCCGAGGGAACCGGCTGTGGGCCGAAACTCGGCGCTGGTCTCTCCGGACTGCACCAGGAGAGAACTTCGCGGCGGATCACAAAGCACCAGCCCTGCACGAGGCACGCGCCCAAGACCCGTGCACGGCTACCGTAGCACCCTCCATGTTTGCACCTTCCTCGGATGCTACGGTCGAGAAGGGGCTTCAATGTAGTTGGGCACGTTCTCCTTCCCCCGCGTTCTGCGTGTGGGGTTACCACCGGGCAACTGCCGCAGCAGCCGCAGGTACGTCCTTCGCCCTTGGCTCGCTTTAGTGTGCTGTACCCTGTGTGGTACACACGAAACAGATACATCTGGGTTCAGGTGGTGGGCGTAGGCGTTCAGTATCTCTTGCGGGTTGCCCTTCAATGTATTGCGCAGGATAAGAACACGTAGACAGCGTGTTTCGGTGATTGGTCGGAATGCCTAGCCTGAAAATGACAGGGGGTAGATCCGGCACGCACAAAAAAATATCTTCCCTTAACGACGAAGGTCACCCGGAGACTTTAAAACCCCGGAGTTTCAAGCCAACTTTCACTCTAAAAAATACCTCACGTCCACTGTGCTCTGCGGAGTTTACTTCGCAGATCAAACCAAAACCCGGATAAATAAAACAACCGACATTCAAACACGACAAACATTCTATGAAACACTGCAAAACCACGTGCAGATTGTAAGCATTGCCGCCGGCGCCAATGTGTTGATGCTGACGACGTCGGATGGGGCGGTGTTGTCCTGCGGCGAGGGGGGCACTGGCTCGACTGCGCAGGGGACGTCGAAAACGAAGCGAGTGCCGGAAAAGGTGTGCGTGTGTTCGGCTCTTGGACGGTCGCAAAATAAGTCCTGTGTTATTATCCGATTTGTAGAACACTAAACAATCATCCGACTTGTTTTGGAGTGTACGTTTGCATGTGTTTTCAAAACCGACTGGTGACAGTGACAAGTGGGCCATACTTCGCTCAAGACGTTGCCCACTTTAAGCAGTTTAGCACACACACACACACACACACACACACACACACACACACACACACACACACACACACACACACACACACACACACACACACACACACACACACACACACACACACACACACACACACACACACACACACACACACACACACACACACACACACACACACACACACACACACACACACACACACACACACACACACACACACACACACACACACACACACACACACACACACACACACACACACACACACACACACACACACACACACGTTGCGCGGGAGCTGAACACAGACGCGGACGCGCTCAGCAACGCCGCCATGGACCTGGTGCAACGCCAAAGGCCCACCCGGCAGCAACAAGAGACCATGCTGGCAAACTTCCGCCGGTCCGGTCTAGGAAAAGCGCTCAGCCTCATCGAAATGGGGAAGGCGTATGGGAAGGTGGTTGCACAGCCGTGGTTCTGCGGCCATGAATACTCCACCACCGTTTTGACATCTGTGGGAGGAACGGTTGTGCGGGGTGTTTCGAGGCGTGCACAGTTATTGACCGCGACCGAGGATGTGATCATGAAGATACGCGAACACACACAAGAAAATCGGCCAGACCAACAAGAAAACAGCCCGTTCCCTCCGCACCTGGAATGGGCCGCAACTTTTTTGCCAGAGGAGGCCTATCCGGCAGGGTGGACGCAGGGAAAGCCGGATTGGAAGACGAAGGCTGAAGCGGCAGGAAGAGCAGCGTTCACGTTGGCACCAGCCAGCAATAAATAAATTTGTTGCATTAGTGTGATTGTAACAAATCTTTCACGACGCTACCGTGGCCATACATACTGGCCATAATGAGTGCAGAGTTGCCGTCTTTAGTTGCAGCATTGACGTCGGCTTGCAGCATTGACGTCGGCACCAGCGAACAACAAATATTGCGTGGCGCTTTCGCGGCCGGTCAAACTGGCGAACATATACGTTGGTACCAGCCTACAACAATTCTTTCCGTTTTAGAGCCCTCTCTCAACTAAGCACTTCTACAGGAAGAAGCGTGGGAACTCGGTCAGCTGACCCAGTTTTGGGGCCAGTGCGGTTGAAGAAGAGGCTTGCCCCGCCCCGTGTTCCGTGCACTGTGATTTTTCCCTCGTGCGAAGGAGCCCCCCCCGTTCGAGGCCCCAGAAGGCGCGGTGAATACCTCCCGCCCCGGAGTGGTTTGCTCGCATCGCAGGAAGCCGCGATGCAGGGAGTGCGTCAAAAAGCGCCTACCGGCGGAGACCTGCTGTCGCCTCAAGCAGCATCATCACGGATCGGATGGTCTAAGGCCGCGGATGCACTTTTGCACAGCGCAGACTAGGACGCTGCGGCGATTGCGTAGTAGCAAACGAAGCATTAGCCAGCTGCTGCCCGAAGCACCATGCAAACAGAAGAGCGAACAGAGACCCCCACTCCCAGCCCGAGGGTGCATCGGCCGTTACCTAGCCATAAATGAGCGTGGTCGTACTTTCGTAAAGGGAGGCACCACGTTAAAACGGGTCCGCAACACACACACACACCCAGGGGTAGCAGTCGTCAGCATTGCAGAATGCTTGGCGACAACTGATTCGCGCCACTGAGTCTCGGAACAGGATTCAAAACTGTGACCCAGGTAGTGACTGCCGACCATGACGGGTGCTTGCACCAGGAGTTTGGAACAGCTAGTCAGGCCAAGCTCATTGCACAGAGAGAGCTTGCCACACTCTGTGTGAAGACGCTCAGCTGTTGCACGGGGCCGAAAACCCCGTGCAGCTAACATCGCAAGATGAAAACAGAAGCCTTGAGCCGAGTGCCGGATGGAGAAGCTGACAGCCTCCCACGCTCTATCCACCCTTCGGAGAGGAGTCACAGAACCCAAAAGCAGCGCGTCGGAAACTCAAAGTCGACTGGTGAAAGTGACAAGTGGGCTATACTTCGATTCAGACGTTACCCACTCAAAACCCTGAACTTAAACACACACACCCAGCCAGAGACTTCATATCCCGGATTTCCAAGCGAACTTTCTCCACAAACAGGTGTTCGCACCTCACCAGGAAGCCACACCCGAGGCGGCCAAGGCGGTGGAAATCCCACGGTATGGCACGCTGGAGAGCTATCAAACGTCCCGGCTGACAAAGCGGCTGCCAGCTGTCAACCACGAAGCTGCCTTCACCACTGTGAGCGTCGGATGGGGCCACTCCCTTTTTCTTGACGGTGTGCCGCCTCCTCCCTATTTTTTCACAGCGCCAACTTGGAAGGAAATGCTCGACGATGCTGCAAGACAAAGAACCGAAGGGATCCCAGGTGCTGCAACTACCGAACCACGTGTTGAACGGACGTGAGGTCATGCGGGTCTACCCCTACACGACAAAACACACAAACACAACAGGTCAAAG
Organism: Diplonema papillatum; assembly: GCA_030068145.1. Taxonomy (NCBI): domain Eukaryota; phylum Euglenozoa; class Diplonemea; order Diplonemida; family Diplonemidae; genus Diplonema; species Diplonema papillatum. Next base: position 31,194 of record JAPJBO010000621.1, read on the forward strand.
TCCTGAGTGAGAAAACAACACACGGTGGTGTACGCGAAGAACAAAAACCCCGGAATTTCAAGCGAACTTTAACTCTAAAAAGTGTTGTGTTTGCATTGTATCTGCCCCTCTACCTCTCTATATTTCCTCCCTTCCATTCGGAGTCAAAGCAGCTACGTCGAGTATTTCGCCTTTCTCTGCGTCGTCTTTTTCTCAGCCGACGGAGCGCTGGCAGAAAGAGCGACTTTCTTCGAGTGCCTCGGATGAGGATAACCCAGGTCATTTTTCAGGTTGGGAATTCTGTCTTCCGGCGCTGATAGGCCCAGCAAAACCTAGCCGTATGGCACGCGCGCTTTGTTGTATTGTCTGACCTGTGTCCAGCTCAGCAGCTGTCTCCGCTTGGCCTGCTTTCCGGCGCTGATAGGCCCAGTAAAACCTAGCCGTATGGCACGCGCGCTTTGTTGTATTGTCTGACCTGTGTCCAGCTCAGCAGCTGTCTCCGCTTGGCCTGCTTTCCGGCGCTGATAGGCCCAGTAAAACCTAGCCGTATGGCACGCGCGCTTTGTTGTATTGTCTGACCTGTGTCCAGCTCAGCAGCTGTCTCCGCTTCCGGCGCTGATAGGCCCAGTAAAACCTAGCCGTATGGCACGCGCGCTGTGCCGGCTTGAACAAGGACGCGAAGAAGATGTTGACACGTACAATCCGTCTAAAGAGCTCGAAGAAAGTGTCGGCACACTTCACCTTCCGCGAAGCGTTGGTTTCCCGCACCAATATAACTTTCACTCTATTAAAGGAGCCCTTTCGATAGTCGACGCTCAACCCCGGGTTCACAAGCGAATTCTCACTTTCACAAACCCCCACCCTTCGGCGTGCTTGCCTGCCTTCGTGGCACCCGCACTTGACTGTGACAGAGCAGTCGACGCGCAGACGAGCAGTAAAGCGGCCCGCGTCGCAGGTGGCACAAACCGAAGAACCCCGTGTGGTGTGGCAGGGAACGGAGACGAGGTGATGCAAGACGAAGGGGAGGACGGACCAACAAGACGCAAGACCAGGCGACGAAGAAGGAGGGGGACGCGACCCAGAGACCCGGGCTAAATAGCCTGGAACTAGTGTGATGGACCTTTCTTCGCGGGGCTCACGCACTCAAAGTTCGACTTACACGCACTTGACTGTGATCTTGTGTGAGATCTACTGGGATGAGGGTGGGATCAAATTTAAGTGAACCCAAACAACGATACACAACCCTCCCACAACACGCCGTGTCCGCGTCTTTTCAGCCTTCACACACATTGCGAGGCAACCAGCACGATTGTGTTAGTGCTGAAGCGTTTCGAACTCCGATGCCACACCACAGCATCCGGGCGCGTGTTCTCGGGCGGGTTGAACACGAAAGAGCAGCTCAGCGTAGGCCTGACGAAGCTCACGAAGTTCACGACCCTGCAGGAGAGGCTGCGTACAGCGAGGCTGCGTACAGCAACGGCAGCACCTCTCTGGTCGCCCGGAAGGCGCCCATCGGCGTGGAAGTTCTGTACGAAGGCAACTCGGGCACCGTGGTCGGGTGTGGTGCTTGCCTGCCTTCGCGGCACCCGCACTCGACTGTGATCTCGTGATCCTGGCCCACTACTGGGATGGGAGTGGGATCAAATATATATGTGGACCCAAATACCGATACACAACCCCCAGGCCCAGGCGTCTTTTCAGCATTCACCGTCGTGCTGGGTTACCCCACTGTTCTGAAGCGTTTTGAACCACAATCCCACACCACAGCATCTGGGCGCGTGTTCTCGAGCGGGTTGAACACGAAAGGGCAGCTCGGCGTAGGGCTGACGAAGCTCACGAAGTTCACGACCCTGCAGGAGGTGAAGGTGGAGGCTGCGTACAGCGACAGCAGCACCTCTCTGGCCGCCCGGAAGGCGCCCATCGGCGCGGAAGTTCTGTACGAAGGCAACCCGGGCACCGTGGTCGGCTGCGCCAGGGGCCGGGTCGGGGTGCTGATGGAAGGCGAGGAGAGCAAAGGGCCCATCGGCGTGCCTCCCGTGGAAGTGCAGGTGGTCAGGCGGCCCGAAGAGCAGCCGCCCGACACTCTGTTCGTCGACGACATCGCCTGCGGGGCCACGTTCAGCGCCGCGCTGTCCGGCGGCGTCCTGTACCTGTGGGGCCAGCTGCCCACCGACGCGCCGGCCGGCTCGGAGGAGCTGCTGCACCCGCGCGTGCTCGGCGGCTGGGTCCCGACGCTGGCGCCGTTTTCGCTGTTTTCGGACGCGTTCGGCGCCGGCGAAGGCGACGACGGCATCCGCGTCCGCCGCGCCTTCCACGTTTGCAACCGGCTGCTGCTCGTCGTCGACCGCGTGTCGGACTCGCCCGAGAACTCGCCGGGTCAGCCGGCTGATCTGGCTTCCGAACCAGAAGAGGCTTGAGAGGGTGCGTTGCATGCCGCTACACCTGACAAGTGGGTGTATTATGGGTACGTTTGGGCTTACTACCGCTCTCACGTCGCGGAGAACCCGCCCAGTCAGCCGACTGAACTGAGTTCCGGAGCAGCAGAGGCTTGAGGGTGCAACGCATGCCGCTACACCTGACAAGTGGGTGTATTATGGGTACGTTTGGGCTTACAACTGCTCTCACGTCGCGGAGAACCCGCCCAATCAGCCGACCGACCTGGTTTCCTACGTGAATGTGCAGGCGGCAGCCGCCTGTTCGCCGACGACATCGCCTGCGGGGCCACGTTCAGCGCCGCGCTGTCCGGCGGCGTCCTGTACCTGTGGGGCCAGCTGCCCACCGACGCGCCGGCCGGCTCGGAGGAGCTGCTGCACCCGCGCGTGCTCGGCGGCTGGGTCCCGACGCTGGCGCCGTTTTCGCTGTTTTCGGACGCGTTCGGCGCCGGCGAAGGCGACGACGGCATGCGCCTTCCACGTTTGCAACCGGCTGCTGCTCGTCGTCGACCGCGTGTCGGACTCGCCCGAGAACTCGCCGGGTCAGCCGGCTGATCTGGCTTCCGAACCAGAAGAGGCTTGAGAGGGTGCGTTGCATGCCGCTACACCTGACATTCCGGGTGTGTTTGATTTTGTTACCGCTCGCGTGTCAGACGCGCCTCGAAACTTGCTCCGTTAGCCGGTTGATCTGGTTTTCGAACCAGAAGAGGCTTGAGGATGCGCTGCATGTCGCTACACCTGACATTACGGGTACGTTTGAGTTTGCCACCGCTCGCGTGTCAGACTCGGCTTCTGAACCAGAAGAGGCTTGAGGGTGCACTGCACGCATCCTCGACTACCTTCGGACGTCATCTGCCGACAAAGAGAGTTAACGGTACTGCATGCTGTACGTTCCAGGCCCGTGCAGACTATCGACATTCCCTAGCCTTGCTTTGTATCAAACGATGTACATACATACACGTCTTTCGCCGAAGGCAGTTCTCCTCACAAATTGCACCGTTCCTTTCCCCCCCGAAAAATAGGCGAACCCCAGGGAATGCTTGATCGATTCAGCTCTTGAGAGAACAGATAGTGTGCACCGTTGTGGACAGCGACAGAAAAAGACGAGTGCAGTTCCCCGGGGTAGAGGAGATGGAGCGGCTTAGGAATGGCGAGAAGGAGGATTCAACGCACACACTCACACCCACACCCACACCCAAACACACGCGCCCACGCACGGACATTTCCAGGAGATGAAAGAACAGCGTTCTTCCTGAAGAAATCCGGACGGGGCACGTTGGGGGATTGCCGCCTTAGCGGCGGGCGCCGCAGGGCTTGTCGTGTTGTGGTATTGCAGAAGACGGAGGGTGGAAGATGTCGAGGAGGCGCTTCGCACCGCTTGTGGCGTGAAATGGCATCACGGGCGCGTCGCAAATGTCACCAGCGTCACAGCACTGGGCGGAGGGGTCAATGTCACCAGCGTCACAGCACTGGGCGGAGGGGTCAATGTCACCAGCGTCACAGCACTGGGCGGAGGGGTCAATGTCACCAGCGTCACAGCACTGGGCGGAGGGGTCAATGTCACCAGCGTCACAGCACTGGGCGGAGGGGTCAATGTCACCAGCGTCACAGCACTGGGCGGAGGGGTCAATGTCACCAGCGTCACAGCACTGGGCGGAGGGGTCAATGTCACCAGCGTCACAGCACTGGGCGGAGGGGTCAATGTCACCAGCGTCACAGCACTGGGCGGAGGGGTCAATGTCACCAGCGTCACAGCACTGGGCGGAGGGGTCAATGTCACCAGCGTCACAGCACTGGGCGGAGGGGTCAATGTCACCAGCGTCACAGCACTGGGCGGAGGGGTCAATGTCACCAGCGTCACAGCACTGGGCGGAGGGGTCATGCAGGGCATCTCGTGCCGAGCCGAGCTCGCCCCGCGAACGGAAGTGGTGTTGCGGGCGATGAGCCAACGGAGCCCCGACTCGAAAGCCACAGCGGCCTCGAACCCGTTTGTTACTGGGGGGGGGGGCTAATTACTATTAGACCGTAAAATACAATTGAACTTTTTTTTCGGGGAATCGGCGCATCCCAACCGTATAATACAATTGAATTGTAATGTTACTGTACGGCTGACACTTTCGCACTGAGCCAGCCAGTGAGGCGGTTTCAGGGCCGTTTTCGTTTCGGCTTTTTTTGGAAAAGTCATGTTGGACCTCGTTTTGGTGTGCATTCCGAACCCGGGTTTGCTCGTGCCAAAGTCTTGGAGCTGGCTGTGTGCGGGGATCATGAAGCACAACCTTGGCAATGGGCCGGCAATCGCAGTGTGGCGGTGGCTCCGGAGCTGCTGAGCCAGCTCCGGAGTTGAGCTTCGGAGCCAGCCGGAGACACTGCCAATCGTGACCGTGGACCGGCATGGGGGCGATGGCCCATCGGATGGGACATCTTGTTATCCCCAGATTTATCGGGGTGCCCGTCTGCCGCCAGCGCTCTCTGTCAAAAAGAGAAAGCAGTAAGTTCGTCGGACTGCGGTCGCCATGCTGTTGGAAACTCTGATACTGAGCAACCGCCCCAGAAAAAGTGAACCTTAGGCCCAAGTTAGGGTACTCTCTTGCCAAGAGTCTTGGCAGGAGTCTTGCCCCGTGTTGGTGGAAACACCCACGGCGTGCACTATTTGGGTATTTCCGACCCGGTGCACGAGAAATCAGGGCTCGGAGTCCGAACTGCGGGCTCGAACCTTTCGCTTGTTGTGTGAAGGGTTTCCCTTCAGTTTTTGCTCGGAGTTGCTTTGTACTCACACTGTGTCATTTAGTCCCGACAACAACGTGTTTCTAACAGGCAGTCAATTGTAATACACTAGTGTTTTTGGGGGGGTCTGAGACCCCCCAATTCCACGTGTATCGTTATATTACAATCGAACTCAATTGTAATTGGTCCCCCCCAGTAAGGCGCATGAGCAGTGGGCGGGATGCGTACAGCCGGAAAGATACTACGAGGCGGCCTGGAAGGAGGCAGCAGAGTGGAGGGGAAGGGGGCAGAGAAGGGCTGGCGGCGCACGGCCAACAGTGAAGCGAACAGCGAATAAGAAAGCGAAGTGTTCCAAACACGACGCGGCTCGCTGCTCCGTGTGCACAAGAAGGCGCCTCCCCCCGGATACATGTTGCAGCCAGCAGCACACGGGCCACGAAGCGGGGAGCCATTGTCAAACAAAGCTACAGTTCCGGACAGCGCGTGGTCATCACGAGCAGCAAGAAGGAGCGTCAGCTGTGACGTGAGGAAGCCAACGGCCTCGGCCATACTCCGCAACAGGGGTTACCCATACACGCCCATTCTAACACACACACACACACCCACCCACACCACCCGCCCACACACGGACATTTCCAGGAGAGATGAAAGAACAGCGTTCTTTCTGAAAAAAATGCGGACGACGCACGTTGGAGGGATTGCCGCCTTAGCGGTGGGCACCGCAGGGCTTGTCGTGTTGTGGTATTGTAGAAGACGGAGGGTGGAAGATGTCGAGGAGGTGCTTCGCACCGAGTTTGGCACTGTGTGGCTGCAGGTCAGCACGAAGAAGGGCTTGAACGAGAGACTGCTCGGGAAGTGGCTGAAAGCCCGGGGGATCGGGCTGGGCGAGATGATCCCGTATCTACGAGGGGACAACGGAGGCTTAGCGATGGAGCCGTCCCGAGTGCCGTCAGCCGGCACCGGGCTGTTTGCAACCCGCAAGTTCGCCGAGGGGGACCTCATCTGCGTGTACAGAGGCACGAAGCGGCCGCTGTCGGAGGTCCGGCTGCTGCCGATGGAAGCCAGAGACTACCTGATGGGGGGCTTCGGCCTCCTGTGGCACTTGGACGCCAGGACGCACACAGAGTGCAAGGCGAGGTATATCAACGACATCCTGGCGGAACGGGGGCACAACGTGACGTTCGTCAAAGTCAAGCCGGACTTCTGCGCAAAGTGCGTTGCCCTGCGGGACATCCAGCCCGGCGAGGAGCTGTACGCGAAGTACGGCTCGTCGTACTGGACCTGCAGAGGCGTGGTGGCCCCCTACATAGAAGACGTCGAAAACTAGAGGCGCGTTGCTTCGCGCGGCACTGACTGACCTTCAGAAGCCTTGATGTGGGTCAACTTTTCTGAAGGGACTGACGTTTAGAAGCTGAGATGTGGGACCTGCAGAGGCGTGGTGGCCCCCCACAAAGAAGACGTCGAAAACTAGAGGTGCGTTGCTTCGCGCGGCATTTACCCCAGTGCCACAAATACGCGGCTCATCGTATTGGACCTGCAGAGGCGCGGCGGCCCCCTACAAAGAACATATCGAAAGCAACAAGTGCGGCATTTACCCAGCGAGGGAGCTGTTCTCGTAAATACGTGGTTTATCGTACCGGACCTGCAGACGCGTGGCGGCGCCCTGCAGCGAAAATGTCGAAGTGCGTGGTATTTACCCAGCGAGGTGCCGTTCAAACAAGTGCACAGTTCATCGTATTGGCCCGTGGAGGCGTGACCCAATACAAGGAAGATGCCGAAGGCTATCAAATGTGATTCATTGTATGGACCTGCGGCTCCGCGTCGAGGACAAAGCACTCGTCAGCATGAACGCGGAACGCGTTGCTCTGCGTTTCATTCAGCCACGCGATGATGTCGCCATCCTTTTACTCACGCAAATCTCGCAGGTTATAGTTTACTGTACTTCTAGAGTTAGTGCTGCCCACGCTTGCGGGAGTCGGGAATCCGAGACGCGGTGGTTTGCCACGCGAGGCGGAGTGGCGTCTTTTGAAAAGTTAGACCAGAGCCTGCGGTCCTGCTGTTCTTCTGTCTGTCAAGAACTGCCACTCACTCGACCGTGCACGCCGCCTTTTCGCAGTTGGACGTGCAAGGGGAAGGGAGGCACACGCTGTACCCCGTAGACCAAGCGCAAGCTGTGTCGGTGGTGCACGTTGCCTGCTTTGAGTAGAAGTCGCAGGGTTTGTGGTTGCCGTCTGTTGACAGGGCGGTGGCGTTGCAACTCTTCCCATTCTCCCCCAGCCGTTCGCTTCTCGGGAACACGTAGAAAACCCCTCAAAAAACACTAGCATGTTTGTCTGCTGGCTCGCGCGTCTTGCAGCACTGTACGCACGGCGAACGAGGGGCTCGACCGCGTGCAACACGACCGAATATACGTCTGCCTTTCCCCCATTCTCGCCGTGTGTACAGTTTTAAAGCCACGGGCGACGTGTGAAGAGAAGCTGAACCGCCGCCCAAGTGGGACCCTCTGAAGACACGACCAATTGCCATCTCAAAACCACCACTAGGAGATTTTGAGTTCGTAGGACACTCTGGAGACAAGACCATGACCAGTTGCCACTTAAAACCCATGCCAGGATTTTGAGTCCAGGGGGTGTCTTATGGTGCGTGTTGCGAGCTGGCAACAAGAGGATGTTCGTCCGCTGGCTCGCGTGTCTTGCACTACATCTGTGTGCGCCCGCCAGACGAGGGGCTCGTCCGCGTACGACCGGGCATGCGGGGGACGTCTGGGGTGCCGCCGGGTTCTCGCCGTGTGCACACTCTCAAAGCCACGCGCAATGTGAGAAGAAGCTGAACGCCGCCCAAGTAGGACCCTCTGAAGACAACGACCGATTGCTACTTCAAAGCCACCTTGGACTTTCTGAAAACATGTCTAATGGCTGGTTCACAGCTACCTCCAGGATTGTTGTGTTCGTAGATCCGTCTCAAAACGTGAAAAAAAAAAAAAACACCACTTCCCCGTGCTGGCAGCAGTTCGTATACCAGTTTGAAAGCCACAAACCGCCGCCCAAGTAGGACCCTCTGAAGACAATGTCCAATTGCCACTTCAAAACCACCTCCAGGATGTTGTGTTCGTAGAACCTTCTGAAAACGTGAAAAAAAAGACAACCACTTCCAGGACTTTTTTTGAGTTCAAGGCGGAGGGGGCTTATGGTGCGTGCTGCGAATTGGCAGCAGGGGGATGCTTGTTCGGTACTGGCTCACGTGTCTTGCGCTACTTCTGTGCGTACGGCAGACGAGGGGCTCGTCCGCGTGCAATACGACCGGGTATGCGGGTGACGTCTTTGATACCGGGAACTTGGACGAAGACCCGCAGCACCAGGTTGGGGCAGGCGGCAGCCTGCGGGAATGGGCCGCCAACCAGACGCGCGGGGCGCGGTTTTCGGTGCTCGAGCGGGCGTCCGAGGACAAGGCTTCGCCGCTGTGTTACTACAGGGCGGCGAACTTCTGCGTGCACCGCAGCTCGCTGGCCCTCGACGTCGGCGGGCCACCGGAGCGGAAGCTCCGGCTGTGCAACGACCTGCGGGCGAAGATCAAGCTCGCCTTCGCCGTGGGCATCCCCACAACCAGGCTGTGGTCACCGACCGGCGCACGGGGTGTCGTGCTGGCAGCAGTTCGGGTACCAGTAGTTTGAAAGCCACAAACCGCCGCCCAAGTAGGACCCTCTGAAGACAATTTCCAATTGCCACTTCAAAACCACCTCCAGGATGTTGTGTTCGTAGAACCTTCTGAAAACGTGAAAGAAAAGTCTCTGCCTGAAGGAATCAACCACCCCCGGGTGGGCTAGTCTGACACAAGTTGTCAACAGGAAAAAAAAAAAAAAAAAGACAACCACTTCCAGGACTTTTTTTGAGTTCAAGGAGGAGGGGGCTTATGGTGCGTGCTGCGAATTGGCAGCAGGGGGATGCTTGTTCGGTACTGGCTCACGTGTCTTGCGCTACTTCTGTGCGTACGGCAGACGAGGGGCTCGTCCGCGTGCAATACGACCGGGTATGCGGGTGACGTCTTTGATACCGGGAACTTGGACGAAGACCCGCAGCACCAGGTTGGGGCAGGCGGCAGCCTGCGGGAATGGGCCGCCAACCAGACGCGCGGGGCGCGGTTTTCGGTGCTCGAGCGGGCGTCCGAGGACAAGGCTTCGCCGCTGTGTTACTACAGGGCGGCGAACTTCTGCGTGCACCGCAGCTCGCTGGCCCTCGACGTCGGCGGGCCGGCGGGCATGTATCCTCCGGAGCGGAAGCTCCGGCTGTGCAACGACCTGCGGGCGAAGATCAAGCTCGCCTTCGCCGCGGGCATCCCCCCCGAGGCGGGCAGCCGGGCCGTGGTCACCGACCGGCCGGCGCACGTCGTGTCGTGCTGGCAGCAGTACGGGTACCACCTGTTCATCTGCCTCGCCGCCGTGTGGCACACGCTCCGCCTCCACGGCGAGACGCACGCCGACATCTGGCTGTGGAACCAAGCCTCGTCCCTGTCGAAGCAGGCGCGGGAGCACTACTCGATGGCCGACTACTATGGATCCCCCGACTCGTGGGAAATCCCAGTACACCCCGACGCGTCTCGGCTGGGGTACAGGAGCACGGCGCTGTGGGGGCTTTGGTCGCTGGTGGCCCGGCATCCCGGCGGGGTCCGAAAAATAGTGAAGCCCCCCGGAGTCGACGGCGGTCCGGGCGCCGCCGCGTGCTACGAGCGCGGGATCTTCGGCATCGTCAACCCGAACGCGGTCCCCGCCGCCGCGAAGAGGGCGTTCGCAGCGTATGCCGTTCAATCCTTCGGATTGAGCCACCCGCCGCGGAAGGAGCCGGGCCGTTGGACGGTCCTCATCGTGGTGCGGAAACCGGGCGTGAACCAAGGGTTGCGCACCATTCTCAACGTGGACGCGGTAGCTTCGGCAGTCACCCACCGGAGGATGTCACCCATGATTGCCAGTTTCGAGGGTCTGCCGTTGACTGCCCAAATGCGGCTTGCGGCGGGCGCCGATATCTTCGTCTCGTCCCACGGCGGAGGCAACCTGTGGGCAGCGGTCATGCGCCCGAAATCGGTTCTCATCGAGGTCTGGCCGGATTACCCGCGGCGCGGCGTGTACACGCATTTGGCGCGGGAGTATGGCATGCGGTACTACTTCGTCTCCGAGAATGCCGCTGACGGAGCGAGCTTCATGACGAAGTCGGTGTCGGTCCCGATACCCGAGCTCGAAAGGACCCTCGACGACGCGGACGCCTACCTCCGCCGCACCCTGGCCTCGTGCGTTGGGAGTCTCGCTCCCCAAACGGAGGAACCGGCGCGACCCGAGCCCGCGGCGGCGCCGCGCAACAAAGCGGACAACCCGTTGTTGACACTCGGCTCGACCCCGCCGCCGCCTGTGCGGCTCGACGTCGGGTTCGCGGGCTTGGCGCTGCTCTCGCTGAGCCTCTGCTGCGTTTTGTGCAGGAGGCGGGCCGCTTCCCGTTTGAACAGCGGGGTCGGCTAGCGCGGCAAATCTTCTCGTGCTCACTCCTCATCGTAGCCAGGAGGTCTGGCAACCGGCGCCCTGGTACATTCTAAGTCGCTTCTCTAGTGACGCGCCGTGTCTGGCACTGGTGTCCGCAAGCGGAAACTGCTGCGTTTTGTGCAGGAGGCAGGTCGCTTCCCGTTTGAACAGCGGGTCAGCTAGCATGACATGCAGGACTCCCGGTTTCAAGTCCCAGCAAAATGCGGTCGTGTTCAGTAGGTCTGGCAACCAGCGCCCTGGTACATTCTAAGTCGGTTCTCTAGTGACGCACCGTGTCTGGCATAGGTGTCCGGGACGGAGCGAGCTACATGAAGAAGTCGGTGTCGGTCCCGATACCCGAGCTCGAAAGGACCCTCGACGACGCGGACGCCTACCTCCGCCGCACCCTGGCCTCGTGCGCGCGAGTCTCGTTCTCCAAACGGAGGAACCGGCGCGACCCGAGCCCGCGGCGGCGCCGCGCAACAAAGCGGACAACCCGTTGTTGAGACTCGGCTCGACCCCGCCGCCGCCTGTGCGGCTCGACGTCGGGTTCGCGGGCTTGGCGCTGCTCTCGCTGAGCCTCTGCTGCGTTTTGTGCAGGAGGCGGACCGCTTCTCGTTTGAACAGCGGAGTCGGCTAGCGCGGTATACAGGACTCCCATTTTTGAAGTTCCAGCAAAGTATGCTCGTGCTCACTCCTCATCGTAGCCAGGAGGTCTGGCAACCAGCGCCCCGGTACATTTTAAGTCGCTTCTCTAGTGACGCGCCGTGGTGTCCGCAAGCGGAAACTGCTGCGTTTTGTGCAGGAGGCAGGTCGCTTCCCGTTTGAACAGCGGGGTCAGCTAGCGTGACATGCAGGACCCGGTTTCAAGTCCCAGCAAAATGCGGTCGTGCTCAGTTCTCATCGTTGCCAGGAGGTCTGGCAACCAGCGCCCCGGTACATTTTAAGTCGCTTCTCTAGTGACGCGCCGTGGTGTCCGCAAGCGGAAACTGCTGCGTTTTGTGCAGGAGGCAGGTCGCTTCCCGTTTGAACAGCGGGGTCAGCTAGCGTGACATGCAGGACCCGGTTTCAAGTCCCAGCAAAATGCGGTCGTGTTCAGTAGGTCTGGCAACCAGCGCCCTGGTACATTCTAAGTCGGTTCTCTAGTGACGCACCGTGTCTGGCATAGGTGTCCGGGACGGAGCGAGCTACATGAAGAAGTCGGTGTCGGTCCCGATACCCGAGCTCGAAAGGACCCTCGACGACGCGGACGCCTACCTCCGCCGCACCCTGGCCTCGTGCGCGCGAGTCTCGTTCTCCAAACGGAGGAACCGGCGCGACCCGAGCCCGCGGCGGCGCCGCGCAACAAAGCGGACAACCCGTTGTTGAGACTCGGCTCGACCCCGCCGCCGCCTGTGCGGCTCGACGTCGGGTTCGCGGGCTTGGCGCTGCTCTCGCTGAGCCTCTGCTGCGTTTTGTGCAGGAGGCGGACCGCTTCTCGTTTGAACAGCGGAGTCGGCTAGCGCGGTATACAGGACTCCCATTTTTGAAGTTCCAGCAAAGTATGCTCGTGCTCACTCCTCATCGTAGCCAGGAGGTCTGGCAACCAGCGCCCCGGTACATTTTAAGTCGCTTCTCTAGTGACGCGCCGTGGTGTCCGCAAGCGGAAACTGCTGCGTTTTGTGCAGGAGGCAGGTCGCTTCCCGTTTGAACAGCGGGGTCAGCTAGCGTGACATGCAGGACCCGGTTTCAAGTCCCAGCAAAATGCGGTCGTGCTCAGTTCTCATCGTTGCCAGGAGGTCTGGCAACCAGCGCCCCGGTACATTTTAAGTCGCTTCTCTAGTGACGCGCCGTGGTGTCCGCAAGCGGAAACTGCTGCGTTTTGTGCAGGAGGCAGGTCGCTTCCCGTTTGAACAGCGGGGTCAGCTAGCGTGACATGCAGGACCCGGTTTCAAGTCCCAGCAAAATGCGGTCGTGCTCAGTTCTCATCGTTGCCAGGAGGTCTGGCAACCAGCGCCCCGGTACATTTTAAGTCGCTTCTCTAGTGACGCGCCGTGGTGTCCGCAAGCGGAAACTGCTGCGTTTTGTGCAGGAGGCAGGTCGCTTCCCGTTTGAACAGCGGGGTCAGCTAGCGTGACATGCAGGACCCGGTTTCAAGTCCCAGCAAAATGCGGTCGTGTTCAGTAGGTCTGGCAACCAGCGCCCTGGTACATTCTAAGTCGGTTCTCTAGTGACGCACCGTGTCTGGCATAGGTGTCCGGGACGGAGCGAGCTACATGAAGAAGTCGGTGTCGGTCCCGATACCCGAGCTCGAAAGGACCCTCGACGACGCGGACGCCTACCTCCGCCGCACCCTGGCCTCGTGCGCGCGAGTCTCGTTCTCCAAACGGAGGAACCGGCGCGACCCGAGCCCGCGGCGGCGCCGCGCAACAAAGCGGACAACCCGTTGTTGAGACTCGGCTCGACCCCGCCGCCGCCTGTGCGGCTCGACGTCGGGTTCGCGGGCTTGGCGCTGCTCTCGCTGAGCCTCTGCTGCGTTTTGTGCAGGAGGCGGACCGCTTCTCGTTTGAACAGCGGAGTCGGCTAGCGCGGTATACAGGACTCCCATTTTTGAAGTTCCAGCAAAGTATGCTCGTGCTCACTCCTCATCGTAGCCAGGAGGTCTGGCAACCAGCGCCCCGGTACATTTTAAGTCGCTTCTCTAGTGACGCGCCGTGGTGTCCGCAAGCGGAAACTGCTGCGTTTTGTGCAGGAGGCAGGTCGCTTCCCGTTTGAACAGCGGGGTCAGCTAGCGTGACATGCAGGACCCGGTTTCAAGTCCCAGCAAAATGCGGTCGTGCTCAGTTCTCATCGTTGCCAGGAGGTCTGGCAACCAGCGCCCCGGTACATTTTAAGTCGCTTCTCTAGTGACGCGCCGTGGTGTCCGCAAGCGGAAACTGCTGCGTTTTGTGCAGGAGGCAGGTCGCTTCCCGTTTGAACAGCGGGGTCAGCTAGCGTGACATGCAGGACCCGGTTTCAAGTCCCAGCAAAATGCGGTCGTGCTCAGTTCTCATCGTTGCCAGGAGGTCTGGCAACCAGCGCCCCGGTACATTTTAAGTCGCTTCTCTAGTGACGCGCCGTGGTGTCCGCAAGCGGAAACTGCTGCGTTTTGTGCAGGAGGCAGGTCGCTTCCCGTTTGAACAGCGGGGTCAGCTAGCGTGACATGCAGGACCCGGTTTCAAGTCCCAGCAAAATGCGGTCGTGTTCAGTAGGTCTGGCAACCAGCGCCCTGGTACATTCTAAGTCGGTTCTCTAGTGACGCACCGTGTCTGGCATAGGTGTCCGGGACGGAGCGAGCTACATGAAGAAGTCGGTGTCGGTCCCGATACCCGAGCTCGAAAGGACCCTCGACGACGCGGACGCCTACCTCCGCCGCACCCTGGCCTCGTGCGCGCGAGTCTCGTTCTCCAAACGGAGGAACCGGCGCGACCCGAGCCCGCGGCGGCGCCGCGCAACAAAGCGGACAACCCGTTGTTGAGACTCGGCTCGACCCCGCCGCCGCCTGTGCGGCTCGACGTCGGGTTCGCGGGCTTGGCGCTGCTCTCGCTGAGCCTCTGCTGCGTTTTGTGCAGGAGGCGGACCGCTTCTCGTTTGAACAGCGGAGTCGGCTAGCGCGGTATACAGGACTCCCATTTTTGAAGTTCCAGCAAAGTATGCTCGTGCTCACTCCTCATCGTAGCCAGGAGGTCTGGCAACCAGCGCCCCGGTACATTTTAAGTCGCTTCTCTAGTGACGCGCCGTGGTGTCCGCAAGCGGAAACTGCTGCGTTTTGTGCAGGAGGCAGGTCGCTTCCCGTTTGAACAGCGGGGTCAGCTAGCGTGACATGCAGGACCCGGTTTCAAGTCCCAGCAAAATGCGGTCGTGCTCAGTTCTCATCGTTGCCAGGAGGTCTGGCAACCAGCGCCCCGGTACATTTTAAGTCGCTTCTCTAGTGACGCGCCGTGGTGTCCGCAAGCGGAAACTGCTGCGTTTTGTGCAGGAGGCAGGTCGCTTCCCGTTTGAACAGCGGGGTCAGCTAGCGTGACATGCAGGACCCGGTTTCAAGTCCCAGCAAAATGCGGTCGTGCTCAGTTCTCATCGTTGCCAGGAGGTCTGGCAACCAGCGCCCCGGTACATTTTAAGTCGCTTCTCTAGTGACGCGCCGTGGTGTCCGCAAGCGGAAACTGCTGCGTTTTGTGCAGGAGGCAGGTCGCTTCCCGTTTGAACAGCGGGGTCAGCTAGCGTGACATGCAGGACCCGGTTTCAAGTCCCAGCAAAATGCGGTCGTGTTCAGTAGGTCTGGCAACCAGCGCCCTGGTACATTCTAAGTCGGTTCTCTAGTGACGCACCGTGTCTGGCATAGGTGTCCGGGACGGAGCGAGCTACATGAAGAAGTCGGTGTCGGTCCCGATACCCGAGCTCGAAAGGACCCTCGACGACGCGGACGCCTACCTCCGCCGCACCCTGGCCTCGTGCGCGCGAGTCTCGTTCTCCAAACGGAGGAACCGGCGCGACCCGAGCCCGCGGCGGCGCCGCGCAACAAAGCGGACAACCCGTTGTTGAGACTCGGCTCGACCCCGCCGCCGCCTGTGCGGCTCGACGTCGGGTTCGCGGGCTTGGCGCTGCTCTCGCTGAGCCTCTGCTGCGTTTTGTGCAGGAGGCGGACCGCTTCTCGTTTGAACAGCGGAGTCGGCTAGCGCGGTATACAGGACTCCCATTTTTGAAGTTCCAGCAAAGTATGCTCGTGCTCACTCCTCATCGTAGCCAGGAGGTCTGGCAACCAGCGCCCCGGTACATTTTAAGTCGCTTCTCTAGTGACGCGCCGTGGTGTCCGCAAGCGGAAACTGCTGCGTTTTGTGCAGGAGGCAGGTCGCTTCCCGTTTGAACAGCGGGGTCAGCTAGCGTGACATGCAGGACCCGGTTTCAAGTCCCAGCAAAATGCGGTCGTGCTCAGTTCTCATCGTTGCCAGGAGGTCTGGCAACCAGCGCCCCGGTACATTTTAAGTCGCTTCTCTAGTGACGCGCCGTGGTGTCCGCAAGCGGAAACTGCTGCGTTTTGTGCAGGAGGCAGGTCGCTTCCCGTTTGAACAGCGGGGTCAGCTAGCGTGACATGCAGGACCCGGTTTCAAGTCCCAGCAAAATGCGGTCGTGTTCAGTAGGTCTGGCAACCAGCGCCCTGGTACATTCTAAGTCGGTTCTCTAGTGACGCACCGTGTCTGGCATAGGTGTCCGGGACGGAGCGAGCTACATGAAGAAGTCGGTGTCGGTCCCGATACCCGAGCTCGAAAGGACCCTCGACGACGCGGACGCCTACCTCCGCCGCACCCTGGCCTCGTGCGCGCGAGTCTCGTTCTCCAAACGGAGGAACCGGCGCGACCCGAGCCCGCGGCGGCGCCGCGCAACAAAGCGGACAACCCGTTGTTGAGACTCGGCTCGACCCCGCCGCCGCCTGTGCGGCTCGACGTCGGGTTCGCGGGCTTGGCGCTGCTCTCGCTGAGCCTCTGCTGCGTTTTGTGCAGGAGGCGGACCGCTTCCCGTTTGAACAGCGGAGTCGGCTAGCGCGGTATACAGGACTCCCATTTTTGAAGTTCCAGCAAAGTATGCTCGTGCTCACTCCTCATCGTAGCCAGGAGGTCTGGCAACCAGCGCCCCGGTACATTTTAAGTCGCTTCTCTAGTGACGCGCCGTGGTGTCCGCAAGCGGAAACTGCTGCGTTTTGTGCAGGAGGCAGGTCGCTTCCCGTTTGAACAGCGGGGTCAGCTAGCGTGACATGCAGGACCCGGTTTCAAGTCCCAGCAAAATGCGGTCGTGCTCAGTTCTCATCGTTGCCAGGAGGTCTGGCAACCAGTGCCCTGGTACATTCTAAGTTGCTCCACCGTGTCTAGCACCGGCGTCCGCAAGCGCTTTGAAGGTATCCTGTCAAGGGAGCTATGCTCGTGCTCAGTTCTTATCGTAGCCAGGAGGTCTGGAAACCAGGGCCCCTTTTTGAGAGCGCGCGGGCTGCTTCCGTGTTTCGCGCTCCTCATTTGCTCTCCTCTCCTCTAATACACTGACGGCCGGTGGCTTACGCACCTCAAGCAAGAGTATCCAAAGCGTTTTCTTCCCGTTCCGTCGTCGGCGACCTATTTTCATCCGGCATCACCAGCCAGCTTAACGAGATAGAGAGAGATAGTGTGTGTGTGTGTGTGTGTGTGTGTGTGTGTGTTACGGACCTGTTTTAGCGTGGTGCTCCCTTCACTAAAGTACGACCACGCTCAGATTAGGCTAGGTGACGGCCGATGCGCCCCCGGGCTGGGAGTGGGGGCCTCCATTCGCTCTCCTGTTTGCGTGATGCCTCTTTGCGTGAGGTCTCCGCCGGCAGACGCTTTTTAACGCACTCACTGCATCGCGGTTTTTTGGGAAAAGTGCCTTAGGGGACTAGTCCCAATGTGAAATGTGCCCTTAGGGGACTAGTCCCTATTTTACAATTCCTGGTAAGAATTTGCAAAAAAGTTGCTAAGTGCATTTCCCAGTACTTCCCAATGAAAGTGTGCCCTTAGGGGACTAGTCCCCTAAGGGCAACAATTTCATTGGACTTTTTGCCAGGGAGGTGTACTTAGCAAATTTTTAGCAAATTTTCGGAAATTTTCAGATTTTTCGGATCATTGGCTGATTTTGCCAGATTGTGGCAGATTCACAAAAGCGGCCAAAATCTGGAAAAAATCGGCAAAGTGGGCAACAATGGCCAAAGTCGCCAAAATCTGGAAAAATCGGCAAAAATGGCCAAAATCTGGAAAATCGGCCAAAATCTGGAAAAATCGGCAAAAATGGCCGAAAATGGCCAAAATGTGCAGATTTTGGCCATTTTTTCCATTTTTGCCGATTTTCCACATTTTGGCCATTTTTGCCGATTTTGGCCGATTTTTCCAGATTTTGGCAGATTTTGGCAGATTTTGGCAGATTTTGGCCATTTTTGCCGATTTTACACATTTTGGCCATTCATTTCTGCCGATTTTTCGAAAAAATGAAAATTTCCAAAAGGGTAAATTCCCTTATTTGTCCGACATATTTTCAAAATGCTCCTTATATGTCCGACATATTTTCAAATGCCCCTTATATGTCCGACATAGTTTCAAGTTACCCTTATATGTCCGACATAGTTTCAAAATCCCCCTTATATGTCCGACATAGTTTCAAAATGCCCCCCGACATACTTTCAAATACCTCTTATATGTCCGACATATTTTCAAAATCCCCTTATATGTCCGACATATTTTCGCAGATGATGTCCGACATATTTTCAAAATGTCCCTTATATGTCCGACATATTTTCAAACTTACCCTATATGTCCGACAGCGGGGTGAAGGCGGGGTGAAGGTTGATACAAGTCCACCATGAATCACAGGAGGTAGAACATGATTTCTCATGGTATTCAGGTTGAAAGTACGAATCACAGGACGTGGAACATGATTCGTAGGAATGCTGAGCACCTTGGCTCCGTACTTGGATAGCGAATTCCGTCGATCGTAGCGCAGATGACTTTACGGAGGATGATGTTATGCAGGATGATGTAATATTACCCCTCTCTTCCCTCTTTGCCCTCCCGAAAGGAGGATGTGTGGTGAGTACACTGGCTGCATGTTGAATGATGGTGTTTGCGAGTAAATTGCTTCCCGTTGACCGTTTTTGCTGCGGCAGTCTTACCTTTGCGTCTGACGCTGGTTCATTTTTCGCTTTAGCTTCCGTTCCGGTGGTACTCCGCATACAGCCTTGATACCATGCAGGGTCAAAACCATGTGTCTTTTGGAAATGGCGATTTTTTTTTTTTTTTTACATAAGCGCCAGCTTGAAAGGAAATGCTCGACGATGCTGCCCGACAAAGAACAGAAGGGATCCAAAGTGCTGTAACTACCGAACCACGTGTTGAACGGACGTGAGGTCATGCGGGTCTTCCCCTACACGACAAATCACACAAACACAACAGGTCAAAAGTCCTGAGTGAGAAAACAACACACGGTGGTGTAAGCGAAGAACAAAAAGGGATGAAGTGGAGCAGGGAGGCCGCGGTGGAGTGGGTGAAGCAGGCTACGGGGCTCCAAGTTCCGTCCGCTTTCCATTTTCGTCCGGACAATGGTCGGCTGCGGCCGATTATCCGGTTGGCGGGGGATGCCGGCGCTTCCGCGGACGCGTACCTGAGGTCTCTGTTAGGGGCCCTGGGGGGCGAGGAGCCGCCGAGCGGGACGGCGCAGTGGGTGTTGGCTTGGTTGGCGTGCGCGTCCGCGCCCACGGCCACCCCTGCGGACTTCGAAGAGCTGGTACGCTCAGTGTCGCCGGCCCACCACGAAGGCCCCTCCCCTCGGCTGCCTGGCCGCTCCGCTGACGCCGCGCACTCGGACTCGGCGGATTACGCCGCTTTCTCCGCCGCCGCGGCCGCAGCGGCGGCCCACGCCTCCTCGACTGCCGCCACCTCTGCTGCTGCTGCCGCGGCCGACCCCTCCGCCGCCTCGTCTTCCGCTGCTGCTCCGCGCACCCCCTCGGGGATTCCGCTCCCGGGAACACCGGAGGGGGACGAAGAGGTCGCCCGGGCCCTGCAGGTCGACGTGCAGGACACACCCGCGAGGCGGGTGACGTTTGCGGAACGCCCGGACGACATCCGGCGCCTGGAGAGCCAGGTGGAGCGCCTCACCGCGATGGTGCTGGCGCTCGTGGAACGCTCCTCGCCCCCAGCCCCTCAGCGTCCATCTGTCCAGCGCGGCATGGAGGTGCCGCCTCCGCCTCCCCTCGTCGATGCCTCGCGCGTCCCGTTCGGGTCTCACCACGCGGGGGCAGGCCATACTCCGGCGCCCTTCTCTGCCCCCCAGCCGCCGGCTCCCGTTCCGGCGCCGACGCAGCCCTCCCAACCGGCTCAGGAGAACCCCTTCGCGGGGCAACATTTCTCGGCACCCTCCCAGACGGAGGTTTTTCAGCAGGACCCGCTCGACGCGCTGGAGCGCGGGTCCGTTCAATCCCAACCAGCGCTGATCACCCCGGGCCCCGGGCTCCTCGACCCCCGCGTGTGGCTGTCCTACGGGCCGGTCGAGAAGTCGCTGCTCCTCGTCCACATCCGCGATATTTTTGCGGAAGTCCTAAATGGGTCGCAGGCCCTGGCGAACGACGGCCAGCACCTCCTCCACCACCTCTCGTGCATCCTACATCTGATGGACGACACCTCCGACCAAGAGGGGATGGTGCGGCTCGCGGAGAGCACCCTGCACCGCATGGTGGTGCTCAAAACAGCCCTCAAGGCGGGCTGGTCCGTTGCGGCGGACCTCCAGAAGGGGTACCACGAGGAGGACGAGGTGCCCGCCTACCTGCGCCGGGGGTTTCAGGCGATGCGGAAGGCGGACGAACAGCCGGCGAAGCCCGCCAGGTCGCGGGGGTCGGGGTTACAGCCGACGAGGCGCGCTGCCCCTCCCCACAGCGCAGCCCCCCCTCCTCAGGCGGACGGGGCACGCGCCGGCAGCAGGAGGAAAGGGTCTCGGTGAGTGTCTTGGACCGGTTCCCCCCACCTCCGCGCGCGACATCCGGTGGTCGGGCGCTCTTGTTGGAACCTCCGCTGTCGAACGGCGAGCGGGAGAGACTTGTTGGCAAGGCCAACTCGTACATCGGCGACGCGCTGGCGTTGTCGACGCGACGCGGCGTTCATTCGGTATACCGGCGTTTCCTAGAGTTCCGCCGTCACTGGGAGACGCGATTCGGTACGCCGTTGGACGTTCCGACGGCGGTCGTTCTGTTCGTGACGCGTCTCTTGTCGCGCGAGCCCAACAGCATCTCGACATCCACCGCGGTACAGTATGTGGTCAACATACAGTCCGCGGAGAGGCGACTCGGTCGGCCCATAGAGAGCCAGCTGGTTCGAGACTTCGTCCGATCCCTGAAGAGGGCGGGTGCCTTGCGTCCCGCCAAGCAGGCAGTTCCGGCGACGAAAGAGGATGTGGCGCGCGCCGTGCGCCTCGAGACGGATCCCGTGATGCGTCTGGCCATCACTCTCGCGTGGCAGGGAGCAGCCCGGGTGGACGACGTTCTCACCAGGGAGGCCCGGAACGTGACCGAGAGCCCCGACTTCTGGTCCGTGAACTGGGTCGGTTCGAAGTCGGACCCCTTCCGTTTGGGACAAGTGACCGGCGTGGTCCTTCCACCGGAGGAGGACGAGACTCTCCGATCTCTCCTCCGCTCCGCACGCCCGGGTCAGCGCATTTTCGCGGGCGTGACGTTTCGCCGCGTCGTAGCGGCGTTGAAGAGGTCGAATCAGGCCCTGACGGGGCACTCTCTCCGCCGGGGGGCGCTGTTTCGCCTCCTAAAAATGGGCGTCGACCTCGACACGCTCCAAAGGGTGTCCCGCCACGCGACCCAGGACGCTTTGGTACGCTACCTCCCGGAGGCGGAGGTGCCCCTCGTCCGGGAGACGGCATGCGCGTCGGCAACCCTCCTGTAAGCCTCCCTTTGGAACCGGTTTTCCCATACAGGCCGCCGAAGAGAGCTCCTCGTAACCCCCTGTCCAAGTGCTATCCTGGACCCGATGCTTTGTCGCAGGATGTACCCCCCCCGGCGTTTTTGGAAGCGATCCGGCACCATGGGGGCATCGGCGATGCCCCGCCGTCGGATTTTACGCCTTTCGTCACCGTCGCCTACGGGGGCGACCTCATCGTCAACGAGCTTGCCGCTCCTCCGGCGCAGCGCAGCTCGGAGGGGTATTTAGCGCCCATCACGTCCTCCTTCATGGATCTCGACAGGCTCCTTGCCATGGATACACACGGCCTACTCGGAGGCGTGTTGGACGTTATCAGGTCGCGTGAGTCTTTCGAGTCCGCACTAGTCCGCGACGCCTCCTCTTGGCACTCAGAGGCCATAGCGCGCGGGACCTCGAGGCGGATGCTACACCACCTTCCGGACCTGCTGAAGTACGGTGTCGCGGAGGTAGCACACGAGCATCCGAGAGTCGTGCTCCCCGCATTCACGGTTCCCAAGAAGAGCGGGGGGGAGAGGTTCGTGTGCGATGGACGAAAGCTGAACGCTGTCATGCCCCGACCGCCTCCGATGCTCCTGCCCTCCATGCCCGACGTGATCGATCGGGTGCTAAGCTCGGCGGTATGGCCACTGCTTGGGTTGAGAAGCTGCTGCGGTCTTCGGAACTCGCCGTTTTCCGGGGCGGAGTCGTTTCTCCCCGGGCGTTCTACAGGCTGTTCGGCGCTCTGGTGTGGTTCGCGTACACAACGCGTTTTCCCTTGGCGTACGCCCGGTGCGCTCTTTCGTTCGTGCAGAGACTCTCCTCACGACTGTCGGTGGGAGGTCTGCAGGCATGGGACGTGCCGGTGAACGTTCCGGCGTCGACAGCCCGCGAAGTTGAAAGCCTCACGGCGACCATCGGGGAGAACCGGTGGGTCACGCGAGTGGGCACGCGCGGGGGGCAGTCGATCCGACTATGGTCCGACGCCTCCTCAAAAGAATGGGCGGCGCTGCTCGAGGGTGAGCCCGAACGGGTGTCACAGGGCATTTTCTTTGGTCACTTCGCAGAAAAGCACATTTTTTTGAAAGAGCTTTTCGCAGTGTTGAAAGGCCTCGAGCTAGCCGTTAGAACACACCGTGGAGTGTCCGTAGAGCTGATGGTAGACAACCTACCGGCGGTTCATTGCCTGAACAAGGGCCACTCGAAGAATTACGCGGCGAACATAATACTGTCGCGCATTTTCGATCTGGCCCGAGAGTACGGACTTGAGCTCACGGCTACGTGGGTGCCGACCCACGAACAGAGGGCGGACGAGTACACCCGGGGTACCCAGGCGAAAGAGAACGCGACGCCTGGAGGGTGGTTACCGAAGGAGGAAGATCTCTCGCCTCCTCCGGATCTGACTACTTGAAAGGCCACTGCGTGGTCCCTGGGCAGAAACCAACATGGTGTAAGCGAAGAACAAATCAGATTGTGTTTGTATTGTATTTGCCCCTTACCTCTATATTTCCCCCCTTCCATTCGGAGTCGAAGCAGCTACGTCGAGTATTTTTACATAAGCGCCAGCTTGAAAGGAAATGCTCGACGATGCTGCCCGACAAAGAATAGAAGGGATCCAAAGTGCTGTAACTACCGAACCACGTGTTGAACGGACGTATGGTCATGCGGGTCTTCCCCTACACGACAAATCACACAAACACAACAGGTCAAAAGTCCTGAGTGAGAAAACAACACACGGTGGTGTAAGCGAAGAACAAATCAGATTGTGTTTGTATTGTATTTGCCCCTTACCTCTATATTTCCCCCCTTCCATTTGGAGTCGAAGCAGCTACGTCGAGTATTTCCGGAAAGTTTTTGGGTTTTTTGAATTTTAAAATTTTGGAACAAACTCTGCGGTAATTTTTGAGTAAGTTGAGCAATTTTTTTTTTTTTGCCAAATTTTTTTTTTGGGGGCCAGCGGCCCCGCGGGAGCGTTTTAAAAAGACACAAGATTTTGACCCTGCATGATACATGTTGTTCGAGAACGAGGGAAAAAAAGGTGGTGCATCGTAAAAAATGGATGGAGGTAGACGCTGCAACAACGAACGATATGGTTGAAAGGGCTGACTGTGGTGTACCTGAGGATGCAAATACCATGCCTGCCCACGGATTCTGATACGCCGCTACTTGGAAGAGGTAGGACCGGACCTGGTACAAGTGGTACAGCCGCGAACATGTGTTCTGCCAGTTACAATTTGCGGAATCCGCCCGCGACTCCATGTCGCCACCTCGTCGGAGTTTGAAGTGAAAAGAGGTGCTCATGCTTGACATGACGCCGCACGAATGCAACAAGAACCCGAGCACGTGTGAATAAATGCAACCTCAGGCTTACCTCCAACCTCAGAAACCCGGCACCCGTTCTTCATGCAGCACGGTGTAAGCAATGACCTTCGTAAGGTCCCCCGGACTCTCGAATTGGAGGTTTCGCAGCCCTTCAAGCAGAACGCTTAATGACATCTTCGGTCCTTTTGCATGGGTTTGATCTTTTTGTTGTCCGGAGACCGAGCCACAGCGTCACCTAAACTGTTCGGTTCTGGTCTATGTGGTGGTTCATATCGTCGGTTGAAGAAGGAATAAGCAGCACAGAGACTGCGTTGCCTAAACTGTTCGTCTGGTGGATATCATGCAGGGTCAAAACCTTGTGTCTTTTTGGAAATGGCAAAAAAAAAATTCCGGAAAAAAAATGGGTTTTTTTGAATTTTGGGACAAACTCTGCGGTAAGTTTTGCGGAAGTTGAGCAATTTTTTTTTTTTTGCCAAAATTTTTTTTTGGGGTCCATCGGCCCCGCGGGAGCGTTTTAAAAAGACACAAGGTTCTGCCCCTGCATGATATGTGGTGATTCACATCGTCGGTTGAAGAGGTGGTCCAGAAGGAATGTGGTTCGTAAGCAGGCATAGCGTGGGTTACAGTGTGTAAAATGTTAAGCTTCGGCAAAGGTATTTCAGAACAGACTGGGGGGAATACGTGAGGTAGTTCAGAAAGGACATAGCAGGGTCAAAACCTTGTGTCTTTTTGAAAATGGCAAAAAAATTTCCGGAAAAAAATTGGGGTTTTTGAATTTTAAAAGTTTGGAACAAACACAACGTGCCAACACACGCCTGCCAGGCGGTCTCGTCCGCCAGTCAGAACGCCCCCGGCTGCGCCACCATCGGTGCAACAATCATCTTTGACAGGGCCACGGCTCGCTCCGCGCCCACGGCGCAACGACTTGCGCCCGCCGTAGTAGTACGGGATAGTAGTGGGGCGACCGGATACTCCTCGGAGAGATGGTCCCTGCACTCTAACTCGTCTCTCTCTCTCTCTCTCTTTTTTTTTTACATAAGCGCCAGCTTGAAAGGAAATGCTCGACGATGCTGCCCGACAAAGAACAGAAGGGATCCCAAGTGCTGTAACTACCGAACCACGTGTTGAACGGACGTGAGGTCATGCGGGTCTACCCCTACACGACAAATCACACAAACACAACAGGTCAAAAAATCCTGAGTGAGAAAACAACACACGGTGGTGTAAGCGAAGAACAAATCAGATTGTGTTTGTATTGTATTTGCCCCTTACCTCTATATTTCCCCCCTTCCATTCGGAGTCGAAGCAGCTACGTCGAGTATTTTTTTCCAAAAATTTTAGGGCTCCATCGGCCCCGCGGGAGCGTTTTAAAAAGACACAAGGTTTTGACCCTGCATGATAGGGAAAACGTGGTGGATTCATCATGTTGTGGGGTTTTGCGCGAAGCATGCAAGGCAACTTCAAAATGCGTCGGACATGTAAGGGTAACTTCAAAATATGTCGGACATATAAGGGGCAATATGAAACTATGTCGGACATATAAGGGACAACATGAAAATATGTCGGACATATAAGGGACATTTTGAAAATATGTCGGACATATAAGGGGCATTTTGAAAATATGTTGGACATATAAGGGTAAGGTCAAAGATGTGTTGGGCATATAAGGGGCATTTTGAAACTACGATGTCAAAATGAAAATATGTCGGACATATAAGGGGGATTTGAAAGTATAGCCGGACATTTAAGGTAATTTTCCCTTTCCAAAATCTGCTGGGTGCATTTCCCTGACAAAAGTCAACATAGATTGGGATACCATCCCAGTGCAGTGACTGCAAGAAAGAACGAAGAGAAAACAAACATCCAGGGTAAACCTATCACTTACCTTGCGTAGGGGCAAGATGAAAATACCCGTCCGGGGGACTTACGGAAATAAGCTTGTCTGGACAAGGTCACAGGGGGAAGGGAGGGTGGGGTTTCTTCCCATCCAACGACACCCCTGGTTCTTGGGCGGCTTGGCGACTGCGCAGCAGCATTCCCGGCGACTGCGCAGCAGCATTCCCGGTGGGAGTGTAAAGTGTGTGTGTGTATGTGTGTGTGTGTGTGTGTGTGTGTGTGTGTGTGTGTGTGTGTGTGTGTGTGTGTGTGTGTGTGTGTGTGTGTGTGTGTGTGTGTGTGTGTGTGTGTGTGTGTGTGTGTGTGTGTGTGTGTGTGTGTGTGTGTGTGTGTGTGTGTGTGTGTGTGTGTGTGTGTGTGTGTGTGTGTGTGTGGAATCCTACATCCTGTCCTGAGGTTACGTTGTCTTTGGTTGTTGCTGTCGTTGCTCAGGTTGCTGCGGCTCAGGCTTCAGTCGCAGAACAGCATAAGAAGGGAAAGACAAACAAAGGAACCCATCGAAACATTTCTTCTTGCGCAAGGAAACAAACAGACGAGCATCTGGCCAGTGCGTGATGGAGGGTGAATAGACCGCGAAAACGGCGCATCACAACAGAAGGGGAAGGGGGAGATACAAACAAGTAGGGGGCGTTCGAGTGGTGAGCCTGCTTGTGTTCGTGTGACTACCCCTTTTCCAACCTCGATTCGAGTGGTGTTAAGAAGGAGGCATCGCTTTCTCTGGACAGGATAGGATTCCACTAGACGCGCCTTCGGCGCTCAAGCAAGCTTGCTAGTATGTGTGTGTGTGTGTGTGTGTGTGTGTGTGTGTGTGTGTGTGTGTGTGTGTGTGTGTGTGTGTGTGTGTGTGTGTGTGTGTGTGTGTGTGTGTGTGTGTGTGTGTGTGTGTGTGTGTGTGTGTGTGTGGGGCCTGCGTTTGTCAGTTTTTGCTTACCCCTCCAACCTCGCTTTTGGCGAGTGGATAATATGAGGAGTTCGCTCAGAAACGTAAGGATTCCAACTTGACGCGCCGAAGGCGCTCAGCTAGGTGTGTGTGTGTGTGTGTGTGTGTGTGTGTGTGTGTGTGTGTGTGTGTGTGTGTGTGTGTGTGTGTGGTGTGTGTGTGTGTGTGTGTGTGTGTGTGTGTGTGTGTGTGTGTGTGTGTGTGTGTGTGTGTGTGTGTGTGTGTGTGTGTGTGTGTGTGGGGCCTGCGTTTGTCAGTTTTTGCTTACCCCTCCAACCTCGCTTTTGGCGAGTGGATAATATGAGGAGTTCGCTCAGAAACGTAAGGATTCCAACTTGACGCGCCGAAGGCGCTCAAGCAAGCTTGCTAAGTGTGTGTGTGTGTGTGTGTGTGTGTGTGTGTGTGTGTGTGTGTGTGTGTGTGTGTGTGTGAGCCAAAACTCGACGCCGGTCTCTCCGGATTGCACCAGGAGAGAACTTCGCGGCGGATCACAAAGCACCAGCCACGCACCCAATACCCGTGCACGGCTACCGTAGCACCCTCCATGTTTGCACCTTCCTCGGATGCTACGGTCGGGAAGGGGCTTCAATGCAGTTGGGAAAACACGTTCCCCTTCCCCGCGTTCTGCGTGTGGGGTTACCACCGGGCAACTGCCGCAGCAGCCGCAGATACCTTTGACTCACTTTCGGGAGGTGTCGCTGCTCACCTACCAGTGTGTTCCTGGGTTTTGCCCTAAAGTGTGTGTGTTCCTGTTCTTGTTTTACGTGGTGCCTCCCTTCTCGAAAGCACGAACACGCTCGCTTTGACTAGGTGACGGCTGACGCATCCCCGGGCTGAGAGTGAGGGTGCCTGCACGCGTCACTCCTTGCTGCGTGCAGCTGACACCGCCCCTACCACAACCAGCACACGCAGGAACGAAAGAAAATACACGGGGGGAGACACGCCGCACAGGAAAAAAAAAGAGGAAAAAAAAATAAACAGAAAAAAATAGGCGGAATCCCCCACCCCCAGAAAAGTAAGAACAAGCAACAAAAAACACAAAAGAGAGCCGTCTTTTTCATAAAAAAGAGCAAGGCAGGAAAAAGGACCACCACCGCCGACACGATCGCGAGCAAGATGATGTTGGCCCCGCCGCCAGTTCCGGTTGACACGACGAAGAACGTGGTCGTTCTGGACCCGCCTGCTGAGGACAAGGACCGACCGAAGGAGTGCGCGGGCAGCCGGTCGAGGCGCGAGCCGATCCCCACCGGAACGACGCGGATCCTGCTGGTTATCCTGAAGGGCCTGCAGTCGCCGCTGTCCGTCGACGACATGTTCTGGGTGTTCAGCCAGTTCGGCGTCGTCGAGAAGATGTCTTCCTTCTCCAAAAACTCGAAGAGCCAGCTGCTCGTGCAGTACGAGACCCAAGAGCACGCCGGAGTCGCCCTTTCGTACCTCAACGGACGGGACATGCACCTCGTCCCAGGCGGACCCTGCCGGCTCGAGATCGTCCCGAGCTTCTTGAAAGTGCTCACCTTCAAGAAACTGGTATGCCACCAACCTCCAGGTCTCCGGCGCTTCCACCGGCGCAGCAACTCCCTTCGGCGCCAGCTGACGTAGTGCCGAGTAAACAACTCGGCCCAAACCAAGCCCGCGATTTTCTTTTACATAAGCGCCAGCTTGAAAAGAAATGCTCGACGATGCTGCCCGACAAAGAACAGAAGATTCTTTCCCTACAAAGCACCTGCTTTGTAGGAAATACTGAAGGTAAATGTGCTGTAGCCCACACGAAACACAGGTGAATCTGGGTTTAGTGGCGGGCGTAAGCGTTCAACAAAAAAGTTGTATTGTTTCTCCCCCTCTAGCCTCCTTCGAAGCAAGCACAAGGCAGCCCCTCGAGAATCTTATCTCATCTTACGTCTGTAAGAGTAACACCGAACAATAGCCTACGCTACTTCCACTTCTTCGAGCCAACGAGCCTCCATGTGAACAGCGCAAACATAACCTCTGTCACTCCCGTACCCCGAGGACAACCCTCAAAACCCCAACTCCCCCTCCCCCCCTTTTTTTTTCTCCCCCAGTTTTTTCCTTTTTTCCTCCCCGAATCCGTGCCTCGTAACACACAGCCGCCGAGCAACACGAAACCACCCAGAAGAAAAGCCAGGCACCGGGATCTTCCTGATGTGCACGCAACCCGGTGAACATAATCAAGAGTCGAAGATTAGCGTCGAAACTTCCTGGCTTTTCACGCCGTAGCAGAACGACCACACCCTAACCAATCCCAAACACCCCCTAAAAGCGTTAGGGGACTCCACAAGGTTTCACAACGGAACGACACGTCACCCGAAACGAGCGGCACCCTCTCACTTTTCTCAACCCCCTCCATACCCAAGCCTCTACGGTCAACCGGACTTTAAAATGTAATTCCCTTATATCACAACACACTTGAAATTTTGTTCCCTTATATCCCAATGGGATTGCCTTGGGCAACGCTATCCCATTGGGATATAAGGGAACAAAATTTGTTGTCCCATTGGGATATAACGAAACAAAATTTGCTGTCCCATTGGAATATAAGGGAACAAAATTTGTTGACCACAGAACCTGGCCAGACCAGTCAGTCCGACCAGCCTGGACAGACCAGCAGCCTGGACAGCCTGACCAGACCGGTCAGTCCGACCAGCCCGGACTGACCAGACAGCCTGGACTGACTACACAGTCCGACCAGCCTGGACAGCCTGGACAGCTTGACCAGACCAGTCAGTCCGACCAGCCCGGAACGGACACAGACCAGACAGTCCGACAAGCCTGGCTGGAGGCTGGAGCCTGACCAGTCTGGACTGCCTGACCAGACCAAGCCCTGGCGGTTGGTGCTGCAAGATCAACAGGAAGGGTGGGTCTTCTAGGTCCTTGGTTTCTTTCAATGGGAAAAACGGGAACAAAATTAGTTACCCAATGAACAGATGCAGAACCTGCCCTGCTGTTGGAAGGTACAAGGTTGTTAAAAGTCCACACGAATCACAGGAGATAGAACATGATTCATGGATTAAGTATGAAAGTACGAATCACAGGACGTGGAACATGATTCGTAGGACCGCTGAGCACACATTTACCAAGTTTTCAAAACACCGCAACGGAGCAGGCGCCCGGCAGGGAATAGGCTCGGTCAGGACTGATCTCTCACACCAAAGTGATCACGGGTTGCCTTGAGCGTAGATGCGCGGGGCTGAACTCAGGCTGCATGAGTGGGTTTTGTCAGGCAACGACGGCCCTCCACACCGGATCTCAAGAGTAAGCTTCGTTTCCAGAAGTCGTGATCAAGTCTGTATACCCACAGAAGGCGCGAACTTAACGCAAGGACCCTTCAGACGCGGAACGCATTGGTCAGAAAAGCAAACACCGCAACGGAGCAGCCCCAACACTATGAAACCGCTCCAAACAAATCAGGACTCGCGCAACCGTGACTTCGCAGCACTGAACGCCGAAATCCTGCACGCGTTCCCGGCGTACATCCCGCTGACCGCGATCGAGCAGGGATGGAAGACCCGCGACTTCTTGTGGGGGCAGTACGTCAGCGGCGACGGCTGGTTGGAGCCGATGCAGGACAGGCACGAGCGCGGGATGATCCCGCGGGTGGTGCAGATGACGGAGACCGGCACCGCCTGCGGGCTGCCGCAGGGGCAGGTGGGGGACTGCGTCAAGCTGTCGGGGGTGTCGGAGGCGGACATCACGGCGGAGATGCTGTTCCGGGTGGCCAGCATGTACGGGGAAGTCGTCAGCGCGAAGATGATGGCGAAGCGGAAGGGCTGCGCCCTGGTGCAGTACACGTGCAAGGAAGCCGCGTCCTGCGCGATCGAAAAGCTGGATCGTGCGATCCTCTTCGGGTTGGAGTGGGAGGCCGTCCCGAGCAAGCACGCGAACGCACTGCACTGGGACGGCGCCGGAACCGAACTCCAAACCAGGATGTGCACCGTGAACGACGTGCAGCGGCCCCGACCAGTCCCGCGCAACGTAGCGGGGTCGCCGTCCCATTACCTCGGCATCTACGGATTCGACGATGAAGAGCTTGCCACGTCTATCCTTAGAGAAGCGCTGAAGGACTTTAACCCCGCCGAGGTCTCGAGCATGGGGGATGACCATCTCGGCGTAGCCGGCTTCGAAACCACCGAAGAAGCGTTCATCGCCGCGTCTTGCATCAACGGCAAAATGATCTCGGGACACCGAGTGAGCGTATACTTCATCCAGACCCCTGACGACGACGACTCTGATGCGATGGAGGGCGATTTGCGTGCAGGCTGGCTCGAGGATGACTACCGCACTCGCACAGCCGAGTACCAACCCGGCTTCATCTCCAGAAACCTCGTCCCCCCCAGACAGTTGACTCTGTGAAGAAAATCCGGAGGTTGTTTTTTTTTGTATAAGCGCCTGCTTTGTAGGAAATGCTTGAGGAGACTGCCAGTTGCGATAGATCGAAGGAGGTAAATGTGCTGCAGCCCACACGAAACACAGGTAAATCTGGGTTTAGTGGCGGGCGTAAGCGTTCTTCGAACATCCTCATAATAAGCATCTGCTTATTATGAGGAAATACTTGAGGAGACTGCCAGGTGCGAAAATCTCAAAGAGGAGGTAAATGCATAGTGTGGTGCTCATCGGCATGCCGGTGACTCCCCACTGTCGCAACAACATCCCAATCTCAAAGGAGGTAAATGCGCTGTAGCCCACGCGAAACACAGGTAAATCTGGGTTCAGTGGCGGGCGTAAGCGTTCAACAAAAACGACCCACTTTGTAGTTGTATTGTTTTCTGCCCCTCTAGCCTCCGTCGAAATGAGCACAAGGCAGCCCCTCGAGTATTTCTTGTCGTTGGGTATTCTTTTTTACACCCCCAGCGTCGCCGCCCGCAACAAAAAGAAGAACGGACGCGGGGCCCCGACGAGGAATACCAAGAAGGGGGAGAGAAGAGGGCTTCGTAGTGTTCGCAAGCAGTGCACACACGGGGGAGTCCAGTTTTAGAAGCTGGAGTTGAGGCTGGAGTTTAAAAAAGGCGGGTGCCACACCCGCTTTTCGGGTGCGACTCGGGCACACCCTTTAACTCCAGCTTCTGAGGCTGGACCTCACCGTGCAACGACGGAGCCGGAGTGAGCACAGTGCCACAACCCCCCCCCCTTCTCCCAGACTCACACCGCAGTCCTGTCTGCAGACACTCAGGTTCCGCGCTGATGATGGTCCGCCTTGCGTGTCCGTGGCTTAAAGGACCGAAACACGGCGCAGACGGGACCAGTGCGGTGTTGAGCACATACCCATTCCAAGCACGTTCTTGCAATCCCCCCTTTTCCCGAGCTAAAAGTCCGGCCTCAAGTGCGGGTGTGGCCACACCCGGAAATAGGGTGTGCACCCCATTACCAGCGTGGGCCGAAGCCTAAGCGTGAGGCACGGCACCCGAATAAGCAGGCTTTCCCGGGTACGCGAGAGGCTCGCAAAAAGAAGGGCGGCGGTCGATTCGCTGCTCGTCGTGCACGGTGGAGTCCAGCCCCAGCAAAGCAAATGGGCACACGATGATGCGTGAGCACGCACCAATCCAACAACGTTAATCATAGAATGCAAGCAAAATCCCCATTTGCCTTCATTATCGCGATAGCCAGTGACTGCCTCCTTAGAGAGCATACCCGTTACAGCTAAAAAGACCATTGGCAGCGGTTTAACCTGAATGCGTACAGGTCCAAACGCACACAAAATACGCTTGGAAACGTGGCTTGCTTGATATTCGCTTTCTTGAGGCAAATGAAGATAGCAAAATGCGGTTAAGCAAACTTGACTGGGACTTGATTGACCGAAGAAAGTATCTGTGATCCTGTTTTTGCTCGCATTCTGTGGTTAACGCAACACCCTGATCATCAGGGGTTCGACTGCACCCACACTCCACCAACATCCAACGAAAAAAAAAAAAAAAAAAGAGGAAGATAGATCGAAAGAAAGAAACGAACCCCCGACAAGGGATAACGTTGCAGCGAGCAGGTGCATCAAAATCCGCGATCAATGAACGAAAGCTTCTAGAGGCTCAGGCTGAGCCCGGACCAAAAAAAAAAAAAAAGCACGATGGGGGGTCTGCCCAGAGTATCCTGAAGAGAGAAGAAGGTACGCACAAGTTCTCTTCGGGGCGAGAGCGTAACGGTCAACAGCAGCGCATGCAAAAGCTGGTAGTCGGAGTTAGCACTGCCACCACCGGGTCCGATCTGCTGGAGTGATGGACTGCTTGTCGCGGGCTCGTGTTCAGCGCAAGCGCAGGTCCCAAAGGCACGCCGCGCCTTGATGCGTTAGCTCGGGAAATCGGCTGCCGCTTGACTGGGCACACAAAACCTAATAGCGGGCTTTTACATAAGCGCCAGCTCGGAAGGAAATGCTCGACGATGCTGCCCGACAAATTCCCGAAGGGAATCCCAAGTGCTGTAGCTACGAACCACGTGTTGAACGGACGTGAGGTCATGCGGGTCTACCCCTACACGACAAACCAGACAAACACAACAGGTCAAGTCCTGAGGAAGGTGGTGTAAGCGAAGAACAAATCAGATTGTGTTTGTGTTGTATTTGCCCCCTACCTCTATACTTCCTCCGAGTCAAAGCAGCTACGCCGAGTATTGCCCGAAAGAGTGGGGTGGCGACGCCGGTGTAGAGCTGGTCTCAGGTACCTCTGGGTGTCCCTCGGGCGGGGCCGAGAGACGGGACGTAAAGCGTTCAACGACGAAAGACTCTTTGCGCAGTTGTATCGCTTCTACCCCCCCCCTTCTGCTATCTCTTTTGTTCTTACCTATCACTCGCATGCAACAACGAGAACCTAGCTTTAAGAAAAAAGAAGTTGAACCCACCAGATAAATGCTCTATCCCTTCAGTCATCCCGTCAAGCCATGACAAGATATTATGATGTAAAGCAGGGTACGAAAGCTTGGAAGCGGAGGGGGGTAGGTCACACGGAGACTTTAAACCCCCGGAGTTTCAAGCGAACTTTCACTCTAGAAAAGCCGGGTTGGCTCGAATAGAGGCTATTCACATTGCATGTTCATAGGACCTCCAGTCTCGAAAAATCCAGAATATATGATTTGGCACATACCCGCCGTGTTGCGGCAGACTGATGATCGATCACTCACCTTGAGTCATCGCTCGGTCCAACTGCGTCGGCAGTTCTGCCGTCAAGATGAACCGACGCCTTTTGTGGGATCCGATGAGGGGTCGCTGAAGGCCGCTGGGAAGGGGGGGAGGGCTGCTGTGCACTGGCAGCGCGGGTTGCAGTTGGCGAGCGGAAGCAGCGGGGTCGAAAGACCTCGACCGCTTTCCTCAGCATACGGCTGGGCTCGATGCGGAGAACGCCTTCTCCTTCGAGCTTACCCGGGCCCAAGATCATGCATGAGCCATGGACCTCGGCCACCCTGCGTTGTACGGCATCCGCAAGATTCCCCCAGATCCGGGAAGGAAGTGAGGCGTCGGGAGGTATCACGCCCTCTGTGGCGCGTCGGAGCTTTCGTGCTCCGCAGTTAATCAAGGCAATTCGCAAGCTCTTAGACGACGGGACTCTGGCAAACCTACTCCTCTTTGTCCCGAACTAGACATAGAGGGGTTAGATTTGGGTTCTCAGGTCTTCGGTCTGCGGCTCGGTACTCGACTAGTACCGACGCGCACCGAGTCGGAAGCTCAAATGTAGCAGCTCTGTAGACTACGAAAGTCTCGCTGGTTGCTGCCCGTCAGCGATGGCTTTTCTCCCATTCACCCGCCGCTGGTCCCTTGCGCATCAACAATCTTCTACCATCATGTCCCGACCTGTACATCGCGGCCCGATTTCTCTCGCTTGTCTTGCCAAGAAGAACGATCTGCCTTCGTATTCCCGGTATGATAAGTGCCGGGCGGGGTACGTCTTGAAAATCACGTTTTCTGCTTGGGAACCCCTGTTTGTTTTCCATTGTAAAAAAAAAGAAAAAAAAAAAAAAAGGAAAATAATAAGAAATCTTTTGCCATTCCTCCTTTCCTCTCTAAACGAACTAAACGAATACAGTTTCAGATTCACCCTCTCCCTGGGGGCCACCGTTGCGCGGAGGGGGGTGGGGGCGGCGCTTGCTCCCCGCCCCACCCCCCCCCCCCGCGTTTTGTCGCCGCAGGGTCTCAAGCAATAAGATTAAAATAAAAAGAAGAAACAAAACCGTAAAAAAGGCATATCGGCGGGGAGGGGGAACAACCCCGCCCTCCTCGAACAAAAAATAGTTAGGGGGGTACCGATGCAGGGATTGGCATGAGGTGTACCTTCCCTCCTTTTTTCTTACCCACAAGCGCCAGCTTGGAAAGAAATTCTCGACGAAAGCTGCTAGACAAATAACCGAAGGGATTCCCAAGTGCTGTAGCTACCGAACCACGTGTTGAACGGACGTGAGGTCATGCGGGTCTGCATCTACACGACAAAGCACACAAACACAACAGGTCAAAGTCCTGAGTGAGAAAACAACCCGGGGTGGTGTAAGCGAAGAACAAATCAGATTGTGCCTGTATTGTATTTGCCCCCCTACCTCCATATTTCCTCCCTTCCATTCGGAGTCAAAGCAGCTACGTCGAGTATTCTTTCCACTCCCACTCCCCCCCCCAAGCCCGCGGGGGTCAACCGGTTAACGCTTCCCGAACAATTTACAGATGCCGCGGCATTTCTTGGCTGCTGCCGCCTGATGAGAACAGAGGTGCATGCTAATCCATGCGGTCCAAGTACCGCAAAGGAACTCAACGCGTCGTAGCAAGATTCGACGCATTTGGATGTATATCTAAATGACACCATGCCAGACTAAAGGGGGGGGGGGGTCGAATAATAACACCTGTGCTGTTATTCGATTTGTCGAATAATAAAAATAGTTCCGGGTAGCCGAACAGTAGCAGGATCCAATAGTGGTAGTGTTTTTAGACAACCAGACGACGGGTGTCAAATAACTGTTATTATTCGACCCCCCCCCCCCCCCCCCTTTAACTTGTCAAATGAAGACAAGTAAAGGAGCAAGACAAACCTGCGCATTCTCCTTTTTTTCTTCTTCTTGGAGACGACTTGCCGCCACCATCCGACATCTGCCCAAATACCAAAGTAAAGAGATTCCCCGAACCTCCCCCCAACATCTACGGTCAACCGTAGCCTTACTTCTACTTCAAAGTACCGGCGTCCTAAAAAAAGGAGTTACCCACCTCCCTTGTACCCTGACCTAGCTTTACATACAGTCTAACAAATATGCCATCCGCTACGCATCGACACCTATCCAAAAACACGTCGTTGGCATTCTTCCCTCCCTCCCCCCCGCTTTGCGACCTGAGATCTTGCCTGATTGCCCAAGACTTACGGTGCATCTTCTCATTCTTTTTTTACATCGCATCGTTGCACTGAGGTAGTCATAGATGCGATGCAGCGCCAAAAGACCTGTAGCTAATGCCCTGAAGGAGAGCTAAACATACAGCCCCCCAGGACTCTGCATTCCGCGAAGAAGACTTGATGCTAGCATCAAACACTTAGAGGCAAGTAGCGCCTGAACACGAAACTAAGATTTTCCCCCCCAAAAAAAAGAATACAGTTTATTCTCTAAGAAAGTAGCATACATAACGCTAAGAAAACCATGGCACGGGGAGGCAATGCTAGACTACTGCATCCTCCCCTCCATGTCAAAAAAAGCCACATGTTTCGAACCAGCTGTTCAAGGGGAGGCTCCCTTTTATTCGTGATATCGGGTGGTGTCCAGCTACTGCGGCTCGACTCCACCGTGTGTTCTCTATCAGGACTGGACTTGCGCACGAAGAAAGCCGGGAGAAACTCGTCAAAGCTTAGACGACGAAGGGCTGTGAACAGGACTGACTTTGTTCGCTTCTCTTTTCTCTCTCCTTTTTTTTTTTGTATAAGCACCTGCTTTGTAGGAAATACTTGAGGAGGCTGCCAGCTGCAAAATATCAAAGGAGGTAAATGTGCCGCAGCCACACACGAAACGCAGGTGAATCGTATAGAAGTTTTACGAACCCCGCCAAAAGACTACCCCCTTCCCCAAGAAACCATTTACCTTCGCATCTTCACCGATCAGTTGATGCTGGTTCGTTTGTCGGTGCGATACATGGCTACAATTCCTTTTCCTCATTTCTTGTGTCTCTTTTCTTGCTTGGCGCAGAGACGCTGGGGGGTTTCCACGAAGGTGAACAGGCCCTTTCTCTCCTTGTTCCGCCCTCTGTGCTGGCACTCAAGTCAGGTGCCACGAGCTTCATCGCCGACAGAAAAGACACCTTTCCCTTTTTATGGTAACAAGCTTGCTTGTCTACATCAAAAAGTGTCGGATGGCAGCGTGCTGTGTTAAATCACTCAAAACAGGGTTTACACACGTACGCACAAACAGAAGATGTCTCTTTCCTTCAATGTATTGTGCAGGCTAAAAAGACGAAGGCAGCGTGTTTTGGTGGTTGATCAGAATTCCTTACCTGAAAATGCCACGAGGTACACATAAGTGGGAAAACGATCAACCGGCACGCACAAACAAAACGAAGCGCCTGCCTTTCTTGAAGAAAAAGAAAGGGGGGGAAAAAGGATACGCGAAAAAGAAAGGACGACAAGAAGATGAGCAGAAAAGGTTCAGGCCGGAAAGAAGTCCGGTACGCTGAGAGTTGGGAGACTCGCGAGATGAAGGCCGTGCGCATACCATGCTCGAAAAGAGGCTATTCACTTTGCATGTTTATAGGACCTCCAGTCTCGAAAAGCCTCAAAATGGCAGCTGGCACCGCAGACACGCGAGTGCCGGCTCTGTGGGGCGGCCGAGGCCGACCGCTTCGGGGACCACTCCCTGACGTGCCGCGGGGCAGTTCATAAGCTAGCTCTTGACCTGATGCTTGCATCCACAAATAATGCTGGAAAAAGCCGCCCCTTTTTGGGCAAAAACTGACCGGCGCTGTGGGTCGTAGAGCATAGCTGGCTCACCTGCCAGTGTTGCATGCCTTTGCCTCTGCCTCCTCTCCGGCCTCAACCCTCCAGTGTCGCGGTGGTAAGCAACAGCAGGATTTGCCGACCGGAATCCCCGGTACTGGTTGATTCCCAAGATTGCAGAAAAGATAGTACGTGCTGATAACGTACTGATTCCAGCACGTGTACGCACCAAAAAAGAAAAAGAAAAAAAGAAACAGAAACACATGACTTAACCCAAACAAACATCCGCCGGTAGAGATGACCCGCCAAAATACATCAACTGCCTTCGGGTGAGCTAGTCTGACACTTGTTGCCGTCGGGGCGAAAAGGAGCAAAAAAAAAAAAAACAAGGCATCGGGCGCCCTCAATGGGTGCTCCCCAACCGCGCGTCGTTAGCGCTTATCGAACGTTGGCGACCACGAAGCCTCGTTGGCGTCAATGTCGATGAATTCGCGCCGCAGCTCGCCCAGCTTTTCTTCTCGAAAGTAGGCAAATCCTGCAGGGAATAGTTGATCGGGCCCCTTGAGTTTGCGCGCCGCTCATGAAAATCGGCCTTCCTCCTATTTCTTTTGAGGTAACGCGAACGGTGCGCCCGAAAACCGAAGCAACGCACAAATTACGCAGGAACTCCGCAAGACTAGTGTGATGGACCTTTCTTCGGAGGGGCTCACGCACTTAAAGATCGACTTATACGCAGGACTGGTCAGGGCTACATGTTGGTACTCCAGATGCAGCCGGTGGCTAACTGAGTGTCTAAACGGTCCTGACAGGGCTTGTACACGAACCACGCAGGAACTACGCAAGGACCTTTCTTCGGAGGGGCTCACGCACTCAAAGATCGACTGAACTACGCAATACGGGGGTTTCGGGGGTACCAAGCATAAAGGCGCCTCCTTGTTGTTCATCTGTCTCTGTCGAGAGCTGCGGCTCAGCTATTCCCTGCTCTTTGATACGCAAATCGAAGTCAGCATACGGAAAACCCCCTGCTAAAAAAGGGAACTGTAGCGCATCGGAGGATGTGCCTTTTTTCCGTGCATTACGGTGTCTTGTACTCTTTTGTCTCTTTCTCTTCTTCTTCTTCTTCGAAGAAGACGTAGACCTAGCTTCAAGCAATGCACGAGAGTCAGCGTCTTACCTGAAACATACCACTTAGCCCTCATCTCGCCTAAGACCAGTCTGAGAAATCAAGAGGCGAAATCGATCAAACCGGCACGTGCAAAGAAAACCAAAGCGCCTGTCTCTTTCTTCGATGTTTCAGCCGGTTTACCTTCTGCCGAAAAAGAAACACGCTAACAAAGGGGTCAGCCCCCCCCCCCCCCCCAAAGGAGAAAAAAGAAATTGTCGACAACGAAAGAAAGAACAGAAAAAACAGAAAACGGGAAAAAAGAAGAAAAAAAGACTCTGCATTCCGCGAAGAAGACTTGATGCTAGCATCAAACACTTAGAGGCAAGTAGCGCCTGAACACGAAACTAAGATTTTCCCCCCCTAGGGCTATGTAGGATGGAAACGTTGGAAACGTTTCCGTTTCCGTTTCCTTCTTTTTGGCGGTGGATGGAAACGCCGTTTCTTTTCAAAAGAAACGGCTGGTATGCCACTAGTATACTGGCTGAAGGTCCGACCGGAAATGTGTTCCGAACGGCGGACCCCGCAATCCAGTGGGAAACCATGGACAAGGTGGCTCCGAAAAAGAGGGAGGAAAGAAGCATAAGAGTTGCGACCGCGTGGAGCAGACGCAACCACACGCATCCGGTTGTGATGACTTTGAGGTCTGCAGCTCTTTATACCAATGGCTGTTGTAGCGACGATGCCCTGTTCTGCGAGGCCGTTGGCCAACGCGCTGAAGACGATCGGGAAAGCACATCCGCTTCCAATAATAGGCTATACAGATACGGTCGTTCAGGACAGCGGGAGCACCGCCGCGCCACAGGCTACAAGACCGGGGTTTTTCGGCGGCGTAAGACAAAGAGGGAGTGCAATCAGCATCAGGAGGTGAGAAGGGCACACGTATGCCGGGGCAGAAAAGCGATGGCCACGCAGTAACGTGTGCGCTAAACATCGCTTGCCACAGTGCACCTTGCATACGACGACGGGTGGCAACCGTCACCGGAAGGGGCACCATCGGGCGGTGTTGTCGGAGCATAGACAGCGACGGCAGGAAGAACCCCACCGACAATGCAGAAGAGGACGGCAGATTCAAAAAGCCCCACTCGGCACGGCTGCCGATACAAGTAAACATGAGAACGTGGGTTGGAAGCAGCAGAGGACGAAGTGGTAGGCACAGAAGAGTGGAATCTGGTGTCAGAAAACCTCAGCATCCGCATGTGACGACATTCTGCATCATTAGCTTGTGGTTACCTATTTGCTCGTGTCAGATCGCCGATGAAAGAAAGCGGTGAGCATCAGCGACTGCTCTGCACAAACGAGACCGCGACGACACACAAGAAGGGGCCGAGCCAAGTCGAAGAACAGCCCAGGAAGGGCCCTGAAGAGTCAGAGAGCCCGCCAGAAGACGGAGGAAGAGAAGTGCCCGCTAGTAGATCAAAAGAAGAAGGTGATCCCGCCCTCTGAAAGGAAAGCCAAAATTTGGCTGGAAACGGACACCTGACGGACACACAGAAGGACCCGCGAAGTGGTATCCTATAGGACCCCTCAGCATGACCTTCCGGCGTTTCTTTTAAAAGAAACGGAAACGTTTCCGTTTCCGTTTCCGTTTCCGTTTCCATATTTCGAAAAAACTAAAAGAAACGGCGTTTCCATCCAACTTAGCCCTAGGGGTCAATCTACTGTTTAAAAGTGTCCCAATGGACCATTTTTCAACCTTCAAATATAACGACAAAGCCGGCTCCGAAAACTGGGTTTTCGGGTGCAAAACACCAATTCTGCACGAAATACCGCTGGATGTGCACCCAACGGGCGTTGAATGGTTGCTCAACAAGGGTGTCAAAAATGCTGTCCAAAGTCGTGCCACCCTTTTACCCCAGGCTACTTCAACCGCCAAAATTCACTTTAAATTCATACTGGGAGACCAGGAGGCCCTCATCTGCGGTGGAAAACACCAGCAAAAACGCTATTTTGCTACGCCAGGCTAGGGGAGACTGAGTTTTACGATCAAAGAGAGCATCACCGAGCTGCAGCCGTAAGTCAACGCTGATGCCTTTGTACGGCAAGGCAGTTGCAGCCCTGTCGCAAGATTAACCAGCTCCGTGCGTTGCATTTTCAAAAGAAGCCCCTCAGGTAGACGTAAGGTCCAGTTTGTGCCACCTTGGCAGATGTGAAGGGGTGAATGCTGCTTCTGAATCGTTGCAAAAACATTCCTGTCGTCCTCATAGGCGGCACGCAGTACCGGAGAAGAGCTGCTCAGACCAATGTTCGTGCAGTTCTGGGACACGCTTTGAGGAAAGTGAGAAAAAAAACGGTTCGACATTTTTGCATGACGACAAGCACAGACGGTAGCCCCGCTGTCCCCGCTTCCCTCGATCCGAGCCTGTCTTTCCCTCCTACACGTAGGAGCATCGTGTCCTTCAGCACTGCTGAAAGAAAATTCGAACCTACAGAGCACAATCTCACTCTAGCTGTTCTGCCATTATATGGGCGTCTCCGCGACCAATGAACCCCCTTTCTTCTTGTATTGGTGAGGCATGGCGCGCGAGACAAGCGTTTTTTTTCTACTCTTTTGCTGCCTGTGTGGTGGCCTTGAGCTGCATTACCACCCACCTTTTGCAATTCTGCGGTGGGGTAAAAGGGTGGCACGACTTTGGACAGCATTTTTGAATTCGCGTTTTATACTCGTTTTAGGGCTCTACACTCGATTTTAGGCTCGAAAACCCTGTGGAAATGACGGTGTGGGGTGCTCTGCAGGGGGCCAGGTCCCCAGGAGGCCCTAGTATGATGAACTTTGAAAAATGCCCAATTGGGACACATGCAGATTGACCCCCCCTACCCCCCCCGAAGAAACATTTTCCCCCCCCGGGATTCTACCCCACCACCCTCCCCGGGCCGCAGGGGGTTGAGAGAAGATCTTGTTCTTCTCCCTTCCCTCGCGGACTCGCTCTTTCACCACCGCTGCATCTGATTCGCTCGGCCACGTACCACCTGCTACCCCCCCGCTGGAGCGTGTGCGCGCAATAA
The DNA here is from genome assembly GCA_030068145.1 of Diplonema papillatum. Taxonomy (NCBI): domain Eukaryota; phylum Euglenozoa; class Diplonemea; order Diplonemida; family Diplonemidae; genus Diplonema; species Diplonema papillatum. The sequence goes on from JAPJBO010000621.1 coordinate 72,504, forward strand.
CTCCTCCTGGCCAATGACAAGCAAAAATCGTTTTGCCTGGCCCTGACTGCCCCGATGTAGGCCACAAGAGCTCGCTTCCGTCTCGGAACGGGGTGAGATTGCCAGCACACCAGCCTCTTCGGCTCCACGGCGAGATCCAGCCTCAGACAGCGAAAAACACGTGTGCAATCCACTCCCGAAAAGCAAGTGCGGCACCCGCTTTTTCTTACCTCCAGCATTTGAGGCTGGACTCCACCGTACAGCCACCTCCCCACAGTTCACCGGGCGGGGGGGGAGGGGCGAGGCTCAAACCCATACACGGCTCCTTTGACGACAGCGCACTCCACTATCCCGCATGTAAAGACGGACGCAAACGCATCCTTTGGCAACACTGGCGTCGAACGACGTACGAAGAAGAAAACAAAATGAAACCGACCTTTTATAGCCTCAAGCTAGTCGGGTCAAACGGAAAACAAGAAATCGGCCTATTCAAGCCTGGGAATGATCTTACCGGCCCTTTTTTTTGAACCTCCCAAGCGACGACAGACCTCGATCCCTCCACCTGCGAACCCCGTCCCCCCCCCAACTGCCCTCCCCCTCCCACTCTCCACCGCCGTTTCGCAGCTGAGAATTTTCTCGTTGCCCGTGGCTCGGAGGAGGGGTATGGGGGGGGGGACGTGACTATGCCGCACAGGTGGTGGGCGGGGTTGCGCCTCGCCCCGGACTCGTCGTCACTCGCCCTGGCTCGCCCTCCACTCACCCGTTTGTACCGCCGGGTCGATTTTTTTAGAGTTAAACTTTCGCTTGAAATTCCAGGGGTTTAGGGTCTCCGTGTGACCGTTGATAAATGGGTTCTCTTAGAGCAAGAAAGGGCTATATGGTTACGGGTTGCGCGCTTTCGTCATGGGTTATGGCTAGCCATGTCGATTGTGACTGACACCAGTACATTCCTTCGAGGGGTGTGGTCTTGGGCCGGTTCTTTTGTGGGTAAAGTCCCTTGTATGGACACCGGACTTTGAAAAAGTCGCTTGTATGGACAGCAAACTTTCAAAAGTTCCCTTGCATGGACACCTGATTTTGAAAAGGTCCCTTGTATGTATACATATTATCAGAAACTACTGAGCCCATCCAAAGGTTTATTCCAAAAGTTCGGCACCGGATAAGGAACTTCGTCCTTTTTTTGTATAAGCACCTGCTTTGTAGAAAATACTTGAGGAGACTGCCAGTTGCGAAACCTCAAAGGAGGTAACTGTGCTGGTGGCCCACGCGCAACACAGGTGTATCTGGGCTTCGCCGGGGCGTATGCGTTCAACAAAAAGAGACCCACTTTGTAGTTGTATTGTTTTCTCCGCCTCTAGCCTCCGTCGAAATGAGCACATAGGCAGTCCCTCGAGCATTTCTTTTGTGCTTTTTCCCACCCTCTCAGGTGTCGGTGTAGCCACGAAAATCGGGCAATACCCCGGGCCAGGGAGTCGAATGAGCAACCAAAAATCCTGTGTACATAGCTAAGCGTACTACACGTAGTGTACCGATACCTGATACAGAACCTTTTCGACAATAGCCACACACCGAGACTTCAGAACCCCGGATCCTCAAGCGAACTTACACTCTAGAATGGGCCTCTTGAGCACCGGTAGCATCGGCAAGCACGTTGGAACCGAGGCGGTGTGCACCCTTCGACGTGTGCTGCCTTGGTCCTGAAGGCGGCTCCCGTGTTCGCGTAGGCGAAACGCAAGGAAGACCCACGACTGCGCAGGTGTGTCGATGCTCGCAAGCAATGTTGCTCGCGGAACTTCGCGAGGAAAAAGCGCCGGCACAACCCGGCTACGAAAGATCGAGGGGGCCGGAGAACAGGGCCGCGAGGCCCAGGGCCTTGTTTGGGTGCTGGGTGCACGATTGCAAGGCGGCGAACGAGGCAGTGCAGGTACACTCCTTGCGTTAAGTTCGCGCCTTCTGTGGGTATACAGACTTGATCACGACTTTTGGAAATGAAGCTTACTCTCGAGATCTGGCGTGAGGCCATCGTTACCTGACAAAACCCACCCATGCAGCCTGAGTTCAGCCCCGCGCACCTAGCGCTCACAGTGATCAGGGATCAGTCCTGACCGAGCCTAATGCCTGCCGGGCGCCTGCTCCGTTGAAAACTTGGTAACTTTGTGCTCAGCGGTCCTACGAATCATGTTCCACGTCCCGTGAATCGCAATTTCAAACTTAATGCGAGTCAAAAGGCGAGTCTGGGGGGTTCACGGGCCTAGGGCGAGTCTGGGGCGTATAGCGACGCTACTCGCCCGCCACCCAAGCCTAGAGGAGGGGCGCAGCCTTGTTTCCCAACCTTCAGGTTCAAATGTTTTGCGTTTAGTCTTTTTCGATTCCCCTACCCCCCACTCCACCGCTCCTCCCCCTTTCGTCTTTTAAATCCCTCGTGTTTACGAACGGCGCAGTTGCCGCGGCGGGAGGGGGGTGTGGCGGGTTCACCGAGCAGGCCCGCATAACATGCAGGGTCAAAACCTTGCGTCTTTTTGGGAAAAAATTGGGTTTTTTGAATTTTAAAATTTTGGAACAAACACTGCAGTAATTTTTGATGAAGTTGAGCATCTTTTTTTTCTTCCAATTTTTTATTTTGGGGTCCATCGGCCCCGCGGCAGCGTTTTAAAAAGACACAAGGTTTTGACCCTGCATGATAAACCCGTTTCGGCGAATTTCCGACGCAAAGACCCTTGTGCATTGCTTTTTTTTAGTACTAACAATCTTGCGGGTTGCCCTTCAATGTATTGTAGGCTAAAAAGACGTAGGCAGCGTGTGTTTTGGGGGTTGATCAGAATTCCTTACCTGAATACACACAGGGCAAATACAAGTGGGAAAACGATCACCCGGCACGCACAAACAAAACGAAGCGCTTGTCTTTTTTTCTTCAGATTCAGAAAGCTTCTGCGCACGAAACAGATGGAATGCTCGCGTGCGCCGTGAGCGGCGGTACCAGACACGCCTTCGTGTCCACGCAAAAAAGGTGTATCGAACCATAGCGGCCGTTGTCAGCTGACACAGTTTCGTTGTGTAACACCCGAAGAAAACCTTGTCCGCTGAAAAGAAAATGGAGGAAAAAAAAAGTGATAACCGCTGGGGGGGAGCTATTATTACACAGTGCAGGACTACAGTTTGAAATTAAACCTGCATTCGTCACTAGGTGACTACCTCTTCGTACCGTGTAGAGCAATGCAACACTACAATGTAAGACTACAGCACCACTACAGTGCAAGACAACAGCACCTCTGCCGTGTAGTGCTACAATGCATCACTACGGTGTAACCCCACCGTGCAAGCTGTCTTCTGCTGCCCACCGTCTGCAGCTCCTGTAAAAGCTGGCAGACCCGCTACACAGTGCGCACTTGTGCATGCTTCCGAAACCCTGCAACGGAAGACATCAACCCACCCGAACAATGCAGGGGTTTCGGGTTTAGGGTCGTGCGGGTCTAGTGTGTTGCGTGGCCCCCCGCGGCCCCCCCTCCCCCCCGCACGCTCGGTCCCGCCTTCGGAAAGAAGTTCGTCCGGATCTTCTTTTTTTTCACTTCTTTTTACGAAGTTCTCGATCCCTCTCTTTCTCTATCGTTTTTTCTCCCCCCATCTAGCCCATTTCGTTTCGTGTTCTAGCACACACAGAAGGGGGGGGGGGGAAGCTCTTTGGGAACATGTCGGCACCTATATTATTATAGGTGTTGTTTGTTTGTCAAGACGCGTCGAATCAAAATCCCCGGAGGAAGCGCGAAGGTCGGCAGCTACTCGTGAAGGGAACCCGGACGCGACGGCCGAGGAGTTCGTCGCCAAATACGTAGCAGCGGCCCGTGGACGAAGTGTGGCACCCTGAGCCGGTCCGTCCCTATCTCTTGAAACTGCATCGAAGTGCCTGCCGCTGTTAATCACAGTGAATCACGGCCCACCACGGTCTATCAGGTCCATCCCTAGTCCCCAGAGCTGCATCGAATTGCCCCGTGCTGTATTCTTCGGTCTATCACGGTCTATCAAGAGGGGATGGACCGCCTTTCAACGGGCGCGCACCCTCTCTCATAACTCGCCGTAACCGTACCGATGCTGCAATTGAAAGTGGCTGTGTTGTGGCACACAATGTACATGTACTTCACCATGCAACGCAGTAGGAAGTGTGGCACCATGTAAGTACCACACCATGTGACACTTCAAAAGGGAACTGGGGCACCATTAATGAGGGGGTGCGTCCTTCCGAAGCAGGGGGCTTGAGTTTCGTTTCGCTCGCCGGCTGCTTGGTGGTAGGCAGCCCATCTAACCAGAGACCTTCAATCTGTCTGAGGGGCCCTTGCTCTTTCCGCTGCGCAGAAGAGCCCGTTACTGGGGGTCTTGTCGAATTTAGTCAAGGAGGCCGCAGTTGTAAGCAGGCCCGCACGAGACCCAGATAACCTGGGTGCAGTACCGGACGCAAGCGATCGACAAAAAAGAACCCCCCCCCCAGTGCTGATGCTAAGGCCCTCGGCATTGTTGTCAGCCGGACGGCAACGAGGGTGGGTGGGTCCCCCCCCGCCCTAAACACCCCCCCCCCCCCCCCACGCAGGATTACTTCCTCGCACTCTTTTCCTTTTGGTACTTCAACCATTGGTGCTGCACACGGCAACCCCATGTCCACTGTGCTCTGCGGAGTTTACTTCGCAGATTGCCACCGTAAAAAGAAGACAAGTCAGTGCTGCCTAGCGAGTCGCAGTCACAATCAGGGCGAGTGCCCTGAGTTTTTAACTGATTGCTCAGACACGGTTGTAGGGGCCTTCTCCCCGTGACGGATTCGCCTGTGCTCTAGTAGCACGGGTGGTCCTGGCTGTGACGAGCTACGAACAGCCGCCTGACAAACCAGACTCACACCGCAGTCCTGTCTGCAGACACTCAGGTTCCACGCTGATGATGGTCCGCCTTATGTGTCCGTGGCTTAAAGGACCGAAACACGGCGCAGACGGGACCAGTGCGGTGTTGAGCACATACCCATTCCAAGCACGTTCTTGCAATCCCCCCCCCCTTGTGTGCAGCAGGGTGGTGACCGCTCCAAGGTGGTTTCCTCAGCAGCGACCAAGAAAAACAAAAATTTTTTTGGCCCAAATCCTCCCAAAAAAGCACTCGAAAAAAAATTTTTTTGACCCACTTTTTCCACCATTTCACCTTAGAGAATTTAGCTAAGGTGGGTCCCACAGTAGGTCCACAGTGGGTTGCACCAGGAGGGGGGGGGGGTGTGGGGGTTTTTTATATCTGGAAGGGTTCGGTTTTGGGGTCGGTTTCGGGTTCGGTTTCCAAATCTCATTCTGGAAGGTTCGGTTTTGGGTCGGTTTTGGGTTCGGTTTTCAGATTTAATTCTGGAAGGTTCGGTTTTGGGGTCGGTTTTCGGTTCGGTTTTGGGTCCAAAATTTGGATCCAAAATTTGGACCCAGAAATTGGGTCCAAAATTTTGGTCAAAATTTTTGGTCAAAAGTTTTTGGTCAAAAAATTTTTGGTCGAAAATTTTTGGTCAAAATTTTTGGTCGAAAATTTTTGGGAAACTTACAAATATATGCGCGATAAACTGCCGAAAAAACTGTGCGCATACGAAACGTATGCGCGAAAAACTGTTTTTTTTTTTTTTACAAATATATGCGCGAAATATATGCACCGCGCATATATTTGTAAATTTAGTTTTTTCGCGCATATCCTGGTCTATTACCCAAAATTTTTGGTCAAAATTTTTAGTCGAAAATTTTTGGTCAAAAATTTCGGTCGAAAATTTTTGGTCAAATTTTTAGTCGAAAAATTTTGGTCAAAATTTTGTGAAGTTAATCCAGCGAATCGCGCTTTCTTTTTGCGCAGCGAAGAACCGTAACCTTTTTTTCTTCATCCATCAAGAGTTGCGCCTCAACTGTTCTTCGAACCTTCCAGTTGGAATCTTCCCTGGTCCTGGAGACAGTATTTGTTACAGCTAAAAAGTTTGGCAGCGGTTTAACCAGAACCCAGGTGTGTAGGTTAAATCGCACAAACAACAAGTGAAGTTAACCGTGCCTCCATCCATCAAGAGCTGCGCCTCAACCATTCTTCGAACCTTTCACTTGGAACGTGTAGTGCAAGGTGAACATCACGAACCCGAACCTGAAACGTTGCGCGCCCCCCTAGCAAGCTAAAACTGGCTGCATGTACGGATCAGTCAGTTACCTGGCTCAGGCGGCCCCTCCGAGCATTCATTGAGCAAGCGTCCGTCAGCTGCCACTTTCCGCGGGATCGTGGCACGGGCCACTGGGGCATCCACACGGGTAGCCGCTGTGCAGTGACTTTGGCTAGGGTTAGCAGCCTTAGGAGCCAACCCTAGGCACCCTGGAATAGCTTGAGCGCGGAATCGAACCGGCGACCGCGAAACGTCTGACCGGCGTTCTGCTGCTAGACCAGGTGCCTATGAAAGGCTCAGTTTTTGGTACCATCTTGCGGGTTGCCTACAAGGGGTATCGCGAAGGCTAAAAGGACGAAGACATGACATGTTTGGGTGGTTCATCACCACTTAACAAAAAGAGTCATAAAAAAACGAGTCGAATACTGATTGTGACGCACAAGAAAAATGAAGGGGCTGCTTCTTCTTTTTTATTTATTTATTTCTTTGAGTCTGTTGACGTGTTGTGTATAAGGCTTCGTGGGGGCCTGGTCAACCACCTGAAAGACACCAATCTGTACGTCCATTCGGATCGTCGGAAACACAAAAAAAACACCCAGAAATAACGCTAGAAAATCCGTACTCGAGACCCCTGCTTCGGAAGAACCAGATCCTACCACGCCTCCCTCTCTATTTTTTATCCAGCGTAACACTGCACGTAAGGAAAAGAAAAAAAATTGCAAAAAGAAAAGGACCAAAGCTTTTTCGGCTCGCCTATCAGGGACTCGAGTATTTCCGAGGGCCCGGAAATATCCCGAGCACCTGGGGGCCCGAGTTGGCGTTTGCCGGACCCCGGATCCTGTGGTCTCGCGCATCCCTGCTTTCCAACTTTTAGGTCCTAAAATGGCACCGCTGGCCCACCTGCACGCGCGTGTTGGATTCGTAGGCCTACACTGTGCAGCCAAAATGCAGCAACACGGCGGGTTCTGTCTGGAAAAGCCCACAAAAGTGCGGCACGGTGGCCGGGCTTGGGCGATCGAGGGGGGGTTCTTTTTGAGTACCACAATGTCCGCATTGTCTTTTACAAAAGCGCCAGCTTGAAAGGAAATGCTCGACGATGCTGCCCGACAAAGAACCGAAGGGATCCCAAGTGCTGTTACTACCGAACCACGTGTTGAACGGACATGAGGTCATGCGGGTCTACCCCTACACAACAAGACAGACAAACACAACAGGTCGAAGTCCTGAGTGAGAAAACAACCCGCGGTGGTGTAAGCGAAGAACAAATCAGATTGTGTTTGTATTGCATTTGCCCCTCTACCTCCCTTCCATCCGGAGTCGAAGCAGCTACGTCGAGTATTTTCGTCCAATTTCTAAGAAGACGCTAGGAGATTGATCATGTTTTCTCACCCTACGCTCTCATGCTGCGAGGGGGGAACACGTTACAGGAGGGGGGCATTTCCCCCCGCTCCCGGACCTTACCTCTTTCTATTTTGCATCCCTTTCCTAGACAACATCTTCCTCGAAGAAGAGTTGATGCTAGCATCAACCATGCATGAGAGGCAGTGCTCTGCCTAAATATTAAGCTAGTATTTTCCTCCCGGAGTTTCCTGGGGCTTCGGGTGTAACGGGAATCAAGCACAGGATTGCGAGAATGTGCCAAGTTCAGACCCATCAGGACCCACCAATTACTGCTGTGTGCAGTTTTGGGACCGGTTAAGACATGTTGACACCTCGAAGGTTGGAAGCTAGTGTTGCACCCGACCAAAGATCGCCCGCGGGTTGGGCAAATGGGCAAACGCGAACGCGGGCCCCCACCCCCACCTCCACCCCTCCCCGCCCCCTCCTTCCCCATTGCACGTTCCTCTTCTTCTCTCCCGACACCGCACCCCCCTCCTTTTCTTGTTTCCACCGCTTTGTTCCTTGAGCTTTTTCTCCCCGAATAAGAAAAAAAGAGAAACCCCAAACCTTCTCGTTTGTTCGCAAGAAATTGGCCTCCGTGCGGTGCTGCGCATTGTGCATGCTGGTGGAGTAGTAGTCGTAGGTCGAACTTGATATGCAGCAGCGGAGCGTATCGACGAGGCGAAGGCCAGCCTCCAAGAAAAACTCGAGCCCGAGGCAACCCGATAGACGTCGGGCAGCTGGTCCAGTCGAAGTAGCGTGGGCCCCTCCGAAGGAAGACCCATCACACACTAAGCCCGAGTCTTGCCGTCTTTGTGTCTGGTTCTTACCCGGTGTGCGGATCACACAAGTAAGAAGCAGCAGAAAGTGTATCACAGCCCTTTCTTGAACTAAGAGACCCCATTTATCAACGGTCACGGGACCGTAAAATCCCGGAATCTCAGGTGAGCTTTTAACTCTAGAAACCGCACACCGCGAGAGTAGGAGAAAGTAGAAAGGGAAACTAGAGTTTTCGTTGACCGCACTACCCTGAACCCAAACCCTGGACGTGGTTTCAGGTGGAAAATTTGGCAAATGATCATGATCAGAAGGTCCTACTTGGGCGGTTCAGTTTCCTCACACATTGCATGTGGCTAGAAGAAAAAGAAAAAGAAAACTGCCGCTCCTGGTCCAGGAACGTGACGGTCAACCACAGCTTGCAAAGCTTGAGTCGGAGGCAGCACAGTGCCACAACCCCGTCCGCTCTGCCCTGCGGCTGACCGCCTCGACGAGCTTGTGTTCAGCGCGAGCGCCAAGCCCCAAGGTGCGCCAAGCCTTGATGCTTTAGTTTGGGAAATCGGTAGCCACTTGACCCGTAGGCCCGTGGCTCTGCAGTACCGCCGAATTCTTAGCATGTGGCCAGTGATTTATATATGGGTCTGGGGCTCGGGGCCACCCCGAGCGCGAAAAAAAAAAAAATTGCCTTAATTTTGGGCTGGGGGTTGGGGTAGGGCCGGGTCAATACCAACCGGGATCAGCGGGGGTGAGGGACGAAGCCATGGCGAAGTCATGGCGAAAGCCATGGCGAAGCCATGGGGGCAGGAAGAGTAAAACGGAGGCGGGGAAAGAGGAGGCAGGAGGGCCAGGGGCGGAGGGCCAAAGGGGGTGGTGGGAGGCGAGACGTTGACTACCAAGTCTAATTAAATTTGGGATCGGAAATTGAACGTTGACTACCAATTCTAATTAAATTTGGGATCGGAAATTGGACGTTGACTACCAATTCTAATTAAATTTGGATTCAAAATCGAACGTTGACTACCAATTCTAATTAAATTCAGAATCCGAAATTGGATGTTGACTACCAATTCTAATTAAATTTGGATTCAAAATTGAACGTTGACTACCAATTCTAATTAAATTTGAGATCGGAAATCGGACGTTGACTACCAATTCTAATTAAATGTGAGATCGGAAATTGGACGTTGACTACCAATTCTAATTAAATTTGAGATCGGAAATTGGATGTTGACTACCAATTCTAATTAAATGTGAGATCGGAAATTGAACGTTGACTACCAATTCTAATTAAATTTGGGATCGGAAATTGGACGTTGACTACCAATTCTAATTAAATTTGGATTCAAAATCGAACGTTGACTACCAATTCTAATTAAATTCAGAATCCGAAATTGGATGTTGACTACCAATTCTAATTAAATTTGGATTCAAAATTGAACGTTGACTACCAATTCTAATTAAATTTGAGATCGGAAATCGGACGTTGACTACCAATTCTAATTAAATTTGAGATCGGAAATTGGATGTTGACTACCAATTCTAATTAAATGTGAGATCGGAAATTGGACGTTGACTACCAATTCTAATTAAATTCAGAATCCGAAATTGGATGTTGACTACCAATTCTAATTAAATTTGGATTCAAAATTGAACGTTGACTACCAATTCTAATTAAATTTGAGATCGGAAATCGGACGTTGACTACCAATTCTAATTAAATTTGAGATCGGAAATCGGACGCTGACTACCAATTCTAATGAAATTTGGATTCAAAATTGAACGTTGACTACCAATTCTAATTAAATTTGGATTCAAAATTGAACGTTGACTACCAATTCTAATTAAATTCAGAATCCGAAATTGGATGTTGACTACCAATTCTAATTAAATTTGGATTCAAAATTGAACGTTGACTACCAATTCTAATTAAATTCAGAATCCGAAATTGGACGTTGACTACCAATTCTAATTAAATTTGGATTCAAAATTGAACGTTGACTACCAATTCTAATTAAATTTGGATTCAAAAATCGAACGTTGACTACCAATTCTAATTAAATTCAGAATCCGAAATTGGATGTTGACTACCAGTTCTAATTAAATGTGAGATCGGAAATTGAACGTTGACTACCAATTCTAAATTAAATTTGAGATCGGAAATCGGACGTTGACTACCAATTCTAATTAAATTTGGATTCAAAATCGAACGTTGACTACCAATTCTAATTAAATGTGAGATCGGAAATTGGACGTTGACTACCAATTCTAATTAAATTCAGAATCCGAAATTGGATGTTGACTACCAATTCTAATTAAATTTGGATTCAAAATTGAACGTTGACTACCGATTCTAATTAAATTTGAGATCGGAAATCGGACGTTGACTACCAATTCTAATTAAATTTGAGATCGGAAATTGGATGTTGACTACCAATTCTAATTAAATGTGACATAGATGGCCGTTATATAACGTTATATAACGTTATATAACGTTATTCCCGGAGTTATTTGTTACCCCCCCCCTAAATCCAGAAAAACCGTTATTGACCGTTATAAAACCGTTATTTGCCATTTTTGGTCGAAAAATAACGTTATTTGACCGTTATAACGTTATATAACGTTATAATAACGTTATATAACGTTATATAACGTTATTATAACGTTATTTTCGTCGCATGATACCGTTGTAGGGAGAAATCTGTAGGGGAGACCCCTCGCAAATTTTTTTTTCTCCCTGTGGCGAGTGAAATCGCGCGTTTTCAGCTCGTTTTGAGGCAAATCCGGTAGTGTTTGACGCTCAGTGCTCAAAGATCTGTGAAGAAGACCCCTCCTGTGAACGTTCCAGTCAAGCACCGTCTGCTAAAAAACGGAGGTCGAAGGTACTACCAAAATAGGCCAAAATCTGAGAAAATCGGCAAAAATGGCCAAAAACCACCAAATATGGCCAGAAATCTGGAATAAGGGTAAAAATGGCCGAAATCTGGAAAAATCGGCAAAAAATGGCCAAAATCTGAAAATTCCCAAAAACCGTTATTTGCGTTATTTTTTTCGTTATTTTGCGTTTTCGACCGTTATATAACGTTATATAACGTTATATAACGTTATGACCGTTATAACGTTATATAACGTTATATAACGTTATCAACCGGCCATCTATGATGTGAGATCGGAAATTGGACGTTGACTACCAATTCTAATTAAATTCAGAATCCGAAATTGGATGTTGACTACCAATTCTAATTAAATTTGGATTCAAAATTGAACGTTGACTACCAATTCTAATTAAATTTGAGATCGGAAATCGGACGTTGACTACCAATTCTAATTAAATTTGAGATCGGAAATCGGACGTTGACTACCAATTCTAATTAAATTTGGATTCAAAATTGAACGTTGACTACCAATTCTAATTAAATTTGGATTCAAAATTGAACGTTGACTACCAATTCTAATTAAATTCAGAATCCGAAATTGGATGTTGACTACCAATTCTAATTAAATTTGGATTCAAAATTGAACGTTGACTACCAATTCTAATTAAATTCAGAATCCGAAATTGGACGTTGACTACCAATTCTAATTAAATTTGGATTCAAAATTGAACGTTGACTACCAATTCTAATTAAATTTGGATTCAAAATTGAACGTTGACTACCAATTCTAATTAAATTCAGAATCCGAAATTGGATGTTGACTACCAATTCTAATTAAATTTGGATTCAAAATTGAACGTTGACTACCAATTCTAATTAAATTCAGAATCCGAAATTGGACGTTGACTACCAATTCTAATTAAATTTGGATTCAAAATTGAACGTTGACTACCAATTCTAATTAAATTTGGATTCAAAATCGAACGTTGACTACCAATTCTAATTAAATGTGAGATCGGAAATTGGACGTTGACTACCAATTCTAATTAAATTTGGATTCAAAATCGAACGTTGACTACCAATTCTAATTAAATGGAAATTCTTCGCTGTACCGTACCGTGCGCTGGGGGGCGCTGCCCCCCAGACCCCCCTCTCTTACAAATTAGCTTAACCATTTCGTCTGATTCTTGTTCCAACACTGAGGTTGGGTGGGTTAGCCTGGGCTCGCCTGGTAGTGCTTGCCTCTTGACTACCAATTCTAATTAATTTTGGATCCACCACAGGACCCCGAGGGCGAAAAGGACTTTTCTGCAGAGGAGGAAAAGCTATATAAATCCCTGCATGTGGCTAAAAAAAAGAAAAACAGGCAAAACGGGGAGAGAGAGAAAAGAGAAGGGAGGGGTAGGAGGAGGAGGGGTGAAACCTCCCCTTTCCCCCCCCTTTTTTTTGTACGCACCCCCGCCCGCAAAGTTGGAACCTTCGTCGCTGGCGAGCGGGAGGGAGGACCCCCCCTACCTGCCGCCCCTCGCAGGAGCGGGTGGCAGGGCGGGGCGCCGGGTCGGGCGCCCGCACGACGGGACATGGAAGCGAGCCCGCGGGACTACTACAGAAGCAGCAGCCTCGGATGGCTCGTGCGCGAGCTCCGCGCGGCCGGCGCGGGCGGCGTCGCGTTCAGCTGCGCCGCGGAGTGCCTGAAGCTGGAAACGTTCCGCCCATCATTGCCAGGCGGCAGCTTCGCCGCCGCCTGCTTCGAGCCGGCCGGGCTCGTCGTCACGGACACAGGCGCAGTGTTCATAGTGCGGAACGACGCGATCGTCGTGACCCTCCCACGCCCAACCGGGCATCTACGCGGGACCGGATCTGACAACCTGATGCACCTGGCCCCGGAAGGCGGGTCTGGCTGGGATATCCTGCTGGAAGTCCCGGCGGAGCGTATCGACGAGGCGAAGGCCAGCCTCGAAGAAAAACTCGAGCCCGAGGACAACCCGATAGACGTCGGGCAGCTGGTCCAGTCGAAGTACCCGTGGCTCGCTAGCGACGTGAAGCGGCGGCTCGGACTGGTTGTCAGAGAGGCGAGGGCCGTCGCGGGGTCGTGGAGGGATCAGCACAAGGCGGCCCACACCCGGAAAATGACCGAATTGGAGGTGCTGAGGAGCAGGTCTCGGTCGAGAGACCGGACGAAGCGCGGCGGTTCCGCGTCGCCGCCCGGGGACCCCAGGTCCCCCTCCGCCGAGCAGTCGCAGGGCGAGGACGACGAGCTGCGGCGGCTGCAGGAGTTCGAACGGCAGGCGCAGGACCGGCTCTCGCAGCAGCAGCACGCGATCGAGGAAGACCGCGCTCGGCGGCGGGCGGCGATGGCGGCGCGGGCCGCCGTCCTGCGCGCCGGCCGCGACGAGGCGGCGGCGGAGGCGGCGCTGGTGAAATCGGCCGCCGACTCGCAGCACATGGCGGAGCTGCACACCCGCCGGGCGGCCGAGAACCAGGAGCTCGACCGGCAGCGCCGGCAGCGGCAGGAGGCGGACCGTGTGGTCATGGCAACGCGGCAGGTGTGCGGTCGTCTCTCCACGCAGCCCCTTTTTTTTTTGTATAAGCACCTGCTTTGTAGGAAATGCTTGAGGAGACTGCCAGTTGCGTTAGATCAAAGGAGGTAAATGTGCTGAAACACAGGTAACCCTGGGTTTAGTGGCGGGCGTAAGCGTTCAACAAAAAAGACCCACTTTGTAGTTGTATTGTTTTCTCCCCCTCTAGCCTCCTTCGAAATGAGCACAAGGCAGTCCCTCGAGTATTTTTTTTTCGTAATAACAATTAATTGTAAACACGAAAGAGAACGCTGGCAGCGTGTTTGGGAGAAGTTTAGCCTACCGATCATATTCACTCACTATCACTCACTAACAGGCTAATCCTCTCCCGGCACGTACAAACAAACATCGCGCCTATTCTTTTTTTGTATAAGCACCTGCTTTGTAGCAAATGCTTGAGGAGACTGCCAGTTGCGATAGATCAAAGGAGGTAAATGTGCTGTAGCCCACACGAAACACAGGTAAAGCTGGGTTTAGTGGCGGGCGTAAGCGTTCAACAAAAATCCTCCTTCGAAATGAGCACAAGGCAGTCCCTCGAGTATTTCTTCGCAAGAACAATGAATTGTAAATCACGAACGAGAACGCTGGCAGCGTGTTTGGGAGAAGATTGGCCGACCGATCATATTCCCTCACACCAATGTCTGGTTCCCTGGAGGCAGTATTTAAGCAGTCCATCCTTTATGCCGCTGTTCATTGTAGCGAATCGAGGCCCACCACGGTCTACCAGGTCCCCTGGAGCTGCATAGAATTGCCTGGAGCTGCATTCTTCTGTCTATCACAGTCTATCAGAAGGGGATGGACCGGCTTCAGTATGTGTTAGTTTGACAGACAGCAGCAGGCAACTCAATGCAGTTCCATGGGATAGGGCTGGACTGGCCCACTTCATGGGGGTTTTTACATAAGCGCAAGCTTGAAAGGAAATGCTCGACGATGCTGCCCGACAAAGAACAGAGGGATCCCAAGTGCTGTAGCTACCGAACCACGTGTTGAACGTGAGGTCATGCGGGTCTACCCCTACACGACGAATCACACAAACACAACATGTCAAAGTCCTGAGTGAGAAAACAACACACGGTGGTGTAAGCGAAGAACAAATCAGATGGTTGTTTTTGTATTGTATTCTGCCCCTTACCTCTATATTTCCTCCCTTCCATTCGGAGTCGAAGCAGCTATGTCGAGTATTTTTGTAATTCTCTCGTCTCTCTCTCTCTCTCTCTCTCTCTCTCTCTCTCTCTCTCTTTTTTGCCATCGCATCCTGGTACGTTCCAATCATTCTCCGGCACTGGTATACGCACACCGGTACCAATATGTATTGTGCTGCGTATTGTTTATTGCTCGTTCTGCGTTGCGTTCTGTTTTGCGACCCTCCACAGCAAAATCCAACGTTGTAGGAAGAAGAGGCTCGGCAGGCCGTGCGCAAGGAGAAGCTGCGCTTGGAGCGCCTCGCGACCGAAGACGAGCACCGGCAAGAGATGGTCGCTGCGAAGGCGAAGCAGGCGGAGGAGGAGCGGAGCCGGCGGGAGCTGATGCAGAAGCGCTACGACCAGTCGCAGGTGCACCGCCGGGAGCGGCAGGGGTTGAACAGGGACGAGGAAGCGGCGCGGCTGGACGTGGTGCGGGAGAGTGCGGCGGGTTACGAGGCCCTCGCAGACCACGCGCGGGATCTGCTGAGCTGGACGTCGCACGCCTGCGCGCTCGCGACGCTGGAGACGGAGGAAACCTTCGAGCGGTCGGTGATATCAAACGACTTCGGCGATTCCCTGTCGAGAATCGTCTGGCAATGCGACCGGAGCTACGCGCACGCGTGTGAAGTCGGGCGGAGGAAGCTGATGGAAGAAGAAGAGAGGTCCCGGCGGACGCTCTTCGCGCATCAGGAAGCCGCGATGGTCAACATCACCAACGAGTACCTCAACAACTCCGATTGGCCGTTCGCATCGCCCTTCGAACCCGACCCACTCGACGACGAAAGCGACAACTCGGCCGCCGACTTCAACGACAACCCGCACTCCCTCCTCGCGATGTCCCCCCTGAAAACACCCCCGGGATCGCTCCTGAAGGCTCGCATCTCGGATGTCGTCACCGTGTACTGCGAGGACGACGGCTCGCAGGGTGAAGGGGGTGCGTCTCCGCACCGCGCGACGCAGACCCCGTCGTACACGTACGAGGCGGCGAGCGGGCTGACGGCCGAGAACGACAGCGCGATAGCGGAGCAGCTTCTGCAGCTGCGGCGGGAGCTGAACCACGAGCGCGAACTGCGGGACCGGACCGCGGAGAAGATCGCCGGGCACGAGCGGCAGATGAACGAGAAGGCGCGGCAGCTGGAGGAGCGGGAGCGCAAGCTGCTTGCGCAGCTTGCGGTGGAGCACGCGAAGCGGCTTGAGGAGGTGCGGGGCGCGGTGGAACCGGCGGCGCGGAAGGCGGAGGCCTTCGAGGAGACCGACCGGATGCTGGCCGCGATGAACGAGCGCGAAGCCGAGTGGGCCGCGCGCGAGAAGGAGTGGCGCGTGCACCAGGCTGACCTCGAGCGCGAGGCCGCGCGAATCCGCGACGAGCTGGCCCGCGCGACCGAGCTGCACTGGCTCGCCGAAAACGACAGAAGCGAGCTCAAGGGCAGGTGCGACGCGAACGAGGTCGAAATGGCGTCGATGCGCAACACGATCGACCGGGCCGACGCCCGCCTCCGCGCGGTCCTCATCGAGGAGCAGGAGCTCCTCTGCAAGGTCGAGCGGCAGTGGAAGGACCGGGTGGCAGACGCCGAGAAGAAGCTCGTCGACACGGAGGGCCGCCTGCGGCGGAAGACCGACGAGCGCGAGCGCTACTGGCTGCGCGAGGAGCGCAACCTCCGCGCCCGGTGTGAGCGAGCCGAGGCGGAGCGGAAGACCCTCGCGCAGAAGCTCGAAGAAGTCCGCGTGAAGACCGACGCAGGCGATTCGGAGAAGCGGAAGCTTCGGCAGGAGCTGTCCGCCGAAGGCAGCCTCGCCGCCCGCCGCTGGACCGCCGAAGCGCGCGCGGCGCGGGCCGATGCCGAGCGCGAAAAAAAGGCCCGCGTGCAAGCGGAGGCCGCCCTGCGAGAGTCGGAGCAGCACAACCAGCGGCTCTCCCGCCAGCTCGAAGAGGCCAACTACCGGCTGTCCCAGCACCTGCAGGACTCGCAGCTCGCTGCAGCGATGCACGCCGCGGAGCTCGAACGCGTGCAGAAGCTGGTCCCGACCCAGCCGACCTCGTTCACCGTGCTCGTCGCGTTGGAAACCGCGTCCCGCTACAGCGTCCTCGCCCAGTGGCACGAGGGGTGCACGTTCCTGATCGGGGCCCTGCTCTTCAAAGAGACCCGCCTCGCCGCCGCCCCCTCGAAGTCCCTCGACTCCCAAAACACGATGCTGCGCGAGCTGCTCCGCCTCGAGGAGGAGAAGGTGGGCCAGCTCGAGAGAACCATCGACCAGCTGCAAACCCAGCGGGGGGAGCTTTCCCGCCACAGCAAGTGGAGCGTCTCGCTGTTCGCCGAGTTGGAGCTGCGGGAGGCCGAGCACCGACTTTCGGTCGAAGAAGCCTGCCGCGACGAGCTCGTGACAAACCTGACCGCCGGATCGTCCCAAAAACGCGCGGCGTCGCCCAACCCCCGCCAGCAGCAGCCGCAGCCGCCGGCGCCCCAGCAGGCTCGCTCCCCGTCTCACACCCCGCAGCCGCCCCTCGAACGCGTGCTCGATCCCCTTGGGGACTGCTCCGGGTGGCTCCTCGCGTCGATCGAGGCGTCGCCGGTCGCTCCGACCGTGTGGAAGCAGCTGTACATGTGGATCGACGGCGATGCGGGGATGCTGTGCCACGCTCCAACGGACCCGCGAAAAAGTCGGAACGCGCCGGTGTCGAGCATCTCCCTCGCGAAGGTGTTCACCGTCGAGATCGAGATGTTCGTCGACGCGCTAAAACCACCGCCCGTGTCCAAGTACCAGCAGCTCGGCTTCTACATCGAGACCGACTCCGGCCTGAAGCACAGGTTCTGCGCGTCGACGGTGGCCGAGAGAACCGAGTGGCTGGACCAGCTGCGAAGAGTGGTCCTCCGGCAGTCGGCGGGCGTCGTCAACGCGTGGAACGCGCACCGGTTCGCCGGGACGCCCGACTCGCCGTCTTCGTTCGGCTCCGTGTACCCGCCGCCCGCCAGCGGCGAGCGGCACCCGATGTCCAGCACCGCCTTCCCCCGCCGCACGTCGCGCGAGCGGTCGCGCACAGCGCTGGGCCCCAAGATGCTGCCGTTGGAGCACCTCTCGTTCATGGCGCCGCCCATCTACTAAACGCGTCGTAGGTGTGGCTTCGTGCTAGTTCCCCGTCAAACCTGCCCCTGAGGCAGCGAACACAGCGTGCAGCTGTTCCCGCCCGCCGTGGCCCTGCACGGTGATGGTGCTGAGATGCAAGTACATCATGCATTGAGACCGACTCCAGGCTCTGCACGTCGACGGTGGCCGAGAGAACCGAGTGGCTGGACCAGCTGCGAAGAGTGGTCCTCCGGCAGTCGGCGGGCGTCGTCAACGCGTGGAACGCGCACCGGTTCGCCGGGACGCCCGACTCGCCGTCTTCGTTCGGCTCCGTGTACCCGCCGCCCTCCAGCGGCGAGCGGCACCCGATGTCCAGCACCGCCTTCCCCCGCCGCACGTCGCGCGAGCGGTCGCGCACGGCGCTGGGCCCCAAGATGCTGCCGCTGGAGCACCTCTCGTTCATGGCGCCGCCCATCTACTAAACGCATCGTTTGTGTGGCTTCGCGCTAAATCCTCGTCAAACCTGCCCGTGGGCGCACACAAAGTTGCCCAATAGCAACACTGCTGAGGCAGCGAACAGAGCGTGCAGCTGTTACCGCCCGCCGTGGCCCTGCACTCTCTCGCTTTATCCACGCGCTTTTTGGTGTCCGAGTACATCATACATTGAGACCGACTCCAGGCTCTGCACGTCGACGGTGGCCGAGAGAACCGAGAGGTTGGGCCAGCTGCGAAGAGTGGTCCTCCGGCAGTCGGACGCCCTACTCGCCGTCTTCGTTCGGCTCCGTGTACCCGCCGCCCTCCAGCGGCGAGCGGCACTCGATGGCCAGCACCGCCTTTCCCCGCCGCACGTCGCGCGAGCGGTCGCGCACAGTGCTGGAGCACCTTCCGTTCATGGCTCCGCCCATCTACTAAACGCGTCGTAGGTGTGGCATCGTGCTAGTTCTTCGTCAAACCGGCCCGTACGGGTTACGCAAATCGCCCAATAGCAACACTGCTGAGGTCTGGCGATGGTGCCGAGATGCTTTGTCTACGTGGTTAAGGTGTCCAAGTACAGCATACTTTATACGTCAACAGCCCAATTGGTTGTCGCATCGTCGCGTTCTTGTCCCCGACCTGGCCATTTACAATACACGCCCAACCGGCAACGTTCGACGACTACCGGAAAGTAGCCAGTCGAGCTCGCTCTCTCGTCCCCAGGGAAAAGACCAGCGCGGTAGCGATCGTCTATGAGAGCGCAGGTAGGTGGGTGAGGAGGGGCCCCTGGGACTGAGGCGCGGCCGCCCACGCTTTTCGGCTCCTTTTTAGTACTAACATTGGTAGGTAGCATTAGCAACAATCTTGCGGGTTGCCTTTCAATGTGTTGTGTGTTGTGCAGGCTAAAAAGACGTAGGCAGCGTGTTTTGGTGGTCGATCAGAATTCCTGACCTGAAAATGACACAGGGTAAATGCAAGTGGGCAACGGTCAACCGGCCCGCACAAACGCAAAACGAAGCGCTTGTCTTTTTTCATGTGTTCTGTCTCTTTTTCTCTCTCTTTCTCCACACCTTTCTTTAGCTCTCACAATCTGGCGGGTTGCCCTACGATGTCTTGTGGCTAAAAAAAGTCGTAGCCTCAGCGTGTTTCCGTGGTTGGTCAGAGTCTCTGACTGAAAAAAGAAAGACAAAATAAAAAGTAGTCGGGAAAACGATCAAACCCGAACACGTCCACAGCAAACGAAGTGTCGGGGGTTATTTTGTACTATTGTGGTTGGCGGCGGCCCCCCTCCACGAACCTTGCCTTCGAACCTTCGACTTCCACATTTCCTTGTAATGTTTTTTTTGCTTCAAAGTATTCGCAGAATACTCTTTGAGGCGGGCTCCGGTAGTCTACTAGACTCTTGAAAGGCCCTTTGTGTAAAACGACCGTCACAGAGAATAGCTGACTTGAAAACCTCGTTGAGTTTTCATTGCCCTCCTGCTGGCCAACGACACAGAGCTCCTAGAAGGCACAGAAAGATCCTCTTTGAACTGTCAAAGACTGACGCAACTAGTTTCTTTAAGTGGCGCTGTTCACGTCTGCTGTGCACGTACTCCCGACGCGCCGTGTGCGCTCGGGTCGGCACCGCCCAGGCGGCAATCTTGAGTCACTCGTTTGTTTGTAAAGGTTGCTCCGGTCGATAACCGTGCCCAACTACGCGTCCTTGGATCTCTCCCAGCATCAATCGAGCCAGCCCCCAGGGGGAAAGGGCTACCTTGATAAAGATAAGTAGAACCAGAAAATATGCGAGGGGCTGCCTTGCGCTTACTTCAAAGGAGGCTAGAGGCGGAGAAAACAATACAACCACAGAGTGGGTCTTTGTTGAAACGCCTACGCCCGCCACTGAACCCAGATTCACCTGTTTTTCGTGTGGGGTACAGCACATTTACCTCCTTTGTTCTTTTGCAGCTTGCAGCCTCCTCAAGTATTTCCTACAAAGCAGGTGCTTATGAAGGGGGGGGGGTCGAATAATAACAGTTATTTGACGCACGTCTGGTTGTCTAAAAACATTACCACTATTTGATCCTGTAATCGTTCGGCTACCCGAAACTTTTTTTAGTATCCGACAAATCGAACAATAACACAGGTGTTATTATCCGACCCCCCTCCTTTACAAAAAGGTAAACTGTCTACTCTGAAGGATAACCCTGGCTGCAGAAGGCACTGGTTCCCGCGAGTGAAGAGAAAACGCGACTCTCCCCCGCACTTGCTGTCTCAACCTGTCAAAAAGCTGCGACCTCAGCTATTCTCCAGATAACGCCCCGTGCTCCCTTGCCTTTCACGCCTTCTAACCTAATAGAGAAACCTCCCAACACCCCCGTCCCCCTCTTCCCCGATTCGTGAATGCTTGTGTACTTCATCTTCACCGCCTTCAATTGCTCCTTTTTGTTTCAGCGTCCCCAGGTGCAATTGCGCCGAGTCGGCGAGGGGTCACAGAAAGAAGACCGCGCCCTCGGAGGCTCGACAAATAATAGTGTGTTTGTTTGTACGTGCCGGGGGAGCATTAGCCTAGTCCAATACAGCACAAGTACATGCTGCAGACCGAGCCCTTCCCACAGAGGACTGAACACACCCACGTTGTGATGACACAAGAAAAGCAAGCCACTAATAATCCCAACGGATCCTAAGAGGACCTAAAATGACCTAAAAGGACTCTAGTAGTAGACAACAAGGACCTCAAACACGATCCTAGCCGCAAGGGGGAGCATTAGCCTAGTCCAATCCAGCACAAGTACATGCTGCAGACCGAGCCCGTCCCACAGAGGACTGAACACACCCACGTTGTGATGACACAAGAAAAGCAAGCCACTAATAATCCCAACGGATCCTAAGAGGACCTAAAATGACCTAAAAGGACTCTAGTAGTAGACAACAAGGACCTCAAACACGATCCTAGCCGCAAGGGGGAGCATTAGCCTAGTCCAATCCAGCACAAGTACATGCTGCAGACCGAGCCCGTCCCACAAAGGACTGAACACACCCACGTTGTGATGACACAAGAAAAGCAAGTCACTAATAATCCCAACGGATCCTAAGAGGACCTAAAATGACCTAAAAGGACTCTAGCCGCCAAGGGAGGAGGGTGGGAGAATGTCGGGGCCGCCGCCGCTGCTGGCGGCAGCGTACAAGGGCAACGCCGAAAGCGTGAAGAAGCAGCTGCAGGCGGGCGCCGACGTGAACGCGGCGGACGAAGGCGGGAAGACGTCGCTGCACTACGCGGCGGCGTACGGGCACTCCGCCGTCGTCGACGTCTTGCTCGCGGCGGGTGCCGACACGCAGCTCCGCGACAAGAAGAACCGGACGGCCTGCGAGTTCGCGGCAGCCAGCGGCCAGAGGGGCACGGCCGCCATGCTCAATCCCCACGTCGTCATCGGATCCCACAAAGGGTCCCTCTCGCTCGTGAAGGCCGCACTGTCCAGCGGGCAAGACGTCAACACCCTCCTCGACGGCCGTTCGGCTCTGCACATGGCCGCGTGCTACGGGCACGGGTCCATCGTCGCGTTCCTGCTTGAGGCGGGGGCTTCGACGACAGTCACCGACCCGAAGAAAAGGACCGCCGAACAGTTTGCCCGGCAGTACAACCAGCCGGCCGCGGCGGACCTGATCAAGGCGCACGAAGCCGCGCGGAACGCCCGAAAGCGGGGCCGCGAGCCGGCCGAGGAAGGCGAAGGAGGCGGCGGCGCCCCCGCGGGTAAACGGGCAGCCGCCGGGCTGGGGGAATCCCCGCGGAAGGCGGCGGCGGCGGCGCAGAAAGCACCGCCGCGCACAGCGGCAGCCGCGGCAGCGACGCCCCCGCCACCGAGAACGACGACGACAGCACCAACGCCAACGATGACACCCGCGCCAACAGCAGCGCCAGCTCGAACACCGACAGCTCCGGCAGCGACACCCACACCAAGAACAACAGCAACGGCAACAGCAACGACGACGGCAGCATCAAAACCGCCAACGACAGCACCAACACCAACTGCGCCGGCAGCGGCACCGACCGTGCAGTACGCTGGTGGCGGCGGTGCGGGGGCGCCGCCGCCGCAGCCGTCGTCGGCGGCGTCTTCTCTGCTGGAGCAGAAGAAGCGGGCGACGGCGGCCGAGGCCGAGAAGCTCGAAAAGCTGCAGACGCGCGAACAGGCCCGGCGGGCGCACGCCGCCGAACAGCAGCGGCAGCGACGCGCCGCCGACGCTGCCGCCGCCGCGCAGCGGCTGCGGCGGCAGCAGCAGGAGCTGCTGCTCGCCAAAAAGGCCAGACCAGCGACGACCCCCGCTTCTTCCGCCGCCGCCGCCTCGCAGCCCCCGCGCTCCTCGGCCGCTTCGCGGCTGCTGCCGGAGGATGCACCTCGCTCGAACCAGCCAGCCCCACCTCCCGCAGCCGGCTCGCTAGCGCCACCTCCGCCATCGAGTGCGGGGAAGACCGCCGTGTTTGCAGTCGTTCCGGCGATAGGCGCCGCTGAAGCGCTGTCGCTGCTGGCCGGTGCGGCGGCGGGCGGCGGCGGCGGCGGGGCGGCGGGCGGGGTTGCAGGGGTCGTTGGCTTGACGCCGTCGGCGGCGGCTGCCGCGAAGCCGAGGCTTTCCGTCAGCATCCCGCTGCTGGTCGGGGAGGTGGCGCGGTTGGCGGCGGCGATGGGGCCGGCGGCTGCCGGCGCGCCCGCGGCGAAGACCAGGTCGGACCTGGTGGCAGCAGGCGAGGCGCTGGAGATGTACTTGAGAGAAGCGGAGCACCTCCACCAGCACCAGCAGCAGCAGCACCCCAGCTCCGGCCGCGCCGCCGAGTGCTGCGGGATCATGCGTGGCTACGCGGCCGCCGTGCACCGCGCGTGCGCGCTTGCTCTCGCAGACGAGAGCTCTGCACCTTCTTCGCTGCACCAGGTGTGCCCCTTTTGTATACGCACCTGCTTTGTAGGAAATGCTTGAGGAGGAAGACTGCCCGTTGCGATGGATAAAAGGTGGTAAATGCGCCGTAGCCCACACGAACCAGTGGGTTCAGTGGCGGGCGTAAGCGTTCAACAAAAAGAGACCCACTTTGTAGTTGTATTGTTTCTCCCCCTCTAGCCTCCTTCGAAGAAAGCACAAGGCAGCTCCTCGAGTATTTTAACCACATGCAATGTGTGAGGAAACTGAACCGCCCAAGTAGGACCTTGATCATGATCATTTGCCACCTGAAACCACGTCCAGGGATTTGGATCAGGGTAGTGCGGTCAACGAAAATTCTAGTTCCCCTTTCTACTTTCTCCTACTCTCGCGGTGTACGGTTTTGCACGTGAACTTCTCAGGTACTTGCCAGGTACTTCCCGAGTACACCCTTTGAACACCCAAGGAACGCCACTGTATCACACCAAATAACTCTGCCAGCAGGGCCCATTTTCGGAACTTCTCAGGTACTTGCCAGGTACTTCCCGAGTACACCCTTGGAACACCCAAGGAACGCCACTGTATCACACCCAATAACTCTGCCAGCAGGGCCCATTTTCGGAACTTCTCAGGTACTTGCCAGGTACTTCCCGAGTACACCCTTGGAACACCCAAGGAACGCCACTGTATCACACCCAATAACTCTGCCAGCAGGGCCCATTTTCGGAACTTCTCAGGTACTTGCCAGGTACTTCCCGAGTACACCCTTGGAACACCCAAGGAACGCCACTGTATCACACCCAATAACTCTGCCAGCAGGGCCCATTTTCGGAACTTCTCAGGTACTTGCCAGGTACTTCCCGAGTACACCCTTGGAACACCCAAGGAACGCCACTGTATCACACCAAATAACTCTGCCAGCAGGGCCCATTTTCGGAACTTCTCAGGTACTTGCCAGGTACTTCCCGAGTACACCCTTGGAACACCCAAGGAACGCCACTGTATCACACCAAATAACTCTGCCAGCAGGGCCCATTTTCGGAACTTCTCGGTGACGGCGAAGACGCGGCGCTGCGCTGCCGCAAGGTGGCCACGGCGAGCAGCCGCGAGCTGTCGCGGCTGCTTCCCATGGTGCAGGGCGGCCTCCGCCGGTTCGACGGCGCCGGGGCGGCGGCGGCGGCGGCGGGCGCAGGAGCCGGCGGGCAAACGGCTGCGGGCGGCGCTCTGCTGACGGCCGGAGGCCAGCCCGCCCTGGCCTTGTCCTCGTCAACCGCCACCCGGCCGCCCGTTTTCACCGTCGATGCGACGTACTTCAAGCTGCTGGTCTCAAGCGCCGTCGTCGACGCCGGTGCGACGGCGAGTGAGTGGAGCCTTTCGGTGTGCCGCCCCTCCGTTTTCATAGGACTAACAACCGTGGAGTGGTATCTATCTACCACACAATACCACTACGTAGTACCACCACAGGCGGTCCTACAGGGTTCTCTGTAGGTAGTGTGTATGGTATGTCTACCACGCTTGTGTGTGTGTGTGTGTGTGTGTGTGTGTGTGTGTTGCGGACCCGTTTTAGCGTGGTGCCTCCCTTTACGAAAGTACGACCACGCTCATTTATGGCTAGGTAACGGCCGATGCACCCCCGGGCTGGGAGTGGGGGTCTCTGTTCGCTCTTCTGTTTGCATGGTGCTTCGGGCAGCAGCTGGCTAATGCTTCGTTTGCTACTACGCAGTCGCCGCAGCGTCCTAGTCTGTGTGCTGTGCAAAAGTGCATCCGCGGCCTTAGACCATCCGATCCGTGATGATGCTGCTTGAGGCGACAGCAGGTCTCCGCCGGTAGGCGCTTTTTGACGCACTCCCTGCATCGCGGCTTCCTGTGATGCGAGCAAACCACTCCGGGGCGGGAGGTATTCACCGCGCCTTCTGGGGCCTCGAACGGGGGGGCTCCTTCGCACGGTTCCGTGCTTGAGCTTCTTCCTGCCGCTTCAGCCTTCGTCTTCCAATCCGGCTTTCCCTGCGTCCACCCTGCCGGATAGGCCTCCTCTGGCAAAAAAGTTGCGGCCCATCCCAGGTGCGGAGGGAACGGGCTGTTTTCTTGTTGGTCTGGCCGATTTTCTCGTGTGTGTTCGCGTATCTTCATGATCACATCCTCGGTCGCGGTCAATAACTGTGCACGCCTCGAAACACCCCGCACAACCGTTCCTCCCACAGATGTCAAAACGGTGGTGGAGTATTCATGGCCGCAGAACCACGGCTGTGCAACCACCTTCCCATACGCCTTCCCCATTTCGATGAGGCTGAGCGCTTTTCCTAGACCGGACCGACGGAAGTTTGCCAGCATGGTCTCTTGTTGCTGCCGGGTGGGCCTTTGGCGTTGCACCAGGTCCATGGCGGCGTTGCTGAGCGCGTCCGCGTCTGTGTTCTGCTCCCGCGCAACGTGCTCAATGTGCAGTGTCAGCCGTCTCTGCAGGGACGACACCTTCAAGGCCGCGCGCGTCAGATACGGCTTCAGTTCCTCTGAACATGCCATGCGTCGTGCGAGGTGCCCGACAACCAGCGCCGAGTCGCCTCGCACCGTGCATTCCTCTCCTTCCGCTTCGCCTGCATCCCCCAGCAGGTGCAGGCCCGCTAGCAGTCCTTCGTACTCTGCTACGTTGTTGCTGCGCACGGTCGGCAGTGGCAGGACCACTTCTGCCACTTTCACTCCATCGCGGTACACGACTGCCCCCGCCCCGGCAACGGCGAAGGCGGTCCCATTCGCTCTCGCCCCGCCATCGAAATAAACCAGGAGCCTGCTGTCTCCCATTTCCCGGGCCGGTAACGTAGCGCGGGCTGCCGTTGCCTTGCCTGTTGGTGCTTGTGGAGGAGCTGAGTAGAACCTACTCTTCAGGTCAGGGAGTCGCCGTCCTGTGTACAGCTCGAAATCCACTGCCAGTTCGATGAAACTGGTTCCCAGCTCATCGTGCCCTGGGGGGGCCCACTTCGTCTGCTGCAGCCAGTCGGTAAATGCCATCCACATCTCTTGGCCATATTTCCACTTCGTTCCGACGGCGGAAGGTGCAATGGCAGGGACCGTGAGTCTGTGTGGTTCTGATGGCTTCCACCCACGCGGGTAGTCCACGGTCCTGTGATGCCTGGCGGACCTGTCAAGCAGGCCGTCTGCTTCCTGACGTCGAGTTAGGACCTCGACGAAGAAAAGGTGTAGCCGCTTTAGTACACGCAACCTTTCTTCCCTAGCTGCCGGCAGCCCGGGGATCGCTTCGTCTCCTCGTACAGCTGGGGCCACCCCGCACAAGCGTAGGCACGGGGGCCAATTCCTTTGCACGTTTACCAAGTCTCCGTGCTTCGATCGACTTCGTTCCCAGGCTGGGCACATCCAGAACAAGTGCTCTACCGTCTCCCGGTCCTGTGTGTCGCAGTACGGGCAGTTTCGTTCACCCAACCCCGGTCGCCCGGTTGCCGGTGTGGCCCCCGCAAGTACCGACTTCAGCATGCCGGCTTCGTACGCGGTGAGGGGGGAGTCCCGCATTTCTAGTAGGTGCCGGGTTGCCTGGTGGTCTACCCCGTTCTGCACACCCCCGAAGTCCGCTGCTCGCCGCGCTGCGAGCTGAGCCATCTCACGCAGCCTCAGCGCGTGCCGCAAGTCGTGTTGAAAGATTCGGGTGCAGTGTGTGTGTGTGTGTGTGTGTGTGTGTGTGTGTGTGTGTTATGGACCGTTTTTACGTGGAGTTTCTGCTCTTCGTATTGTCTGACGAGAACTGCCCAGAAGAAAGGGAGAAGTAAGAACACGTCTTTCTAACTGATATCACTAGCGCAAGGGAATGTTGAGTGGCTGCCTTAACCCGGGGAAACGAGCTTGGGCGAGGTCACCGGGGGGTTAGGGAGCACCGGGGGGTTAGGGAGGGCAAAACTTGACTGTTTCTTTGAACCAACCACACCCTGAAGGTTGTGTAGAGTTCTCTAATCGACCTTCGTGGCGCATCAACTCCCTCAGTGAAACTGTGAGTGCTTTCTCGGAAGTACGACCACGCTAGGTGACGGCTGACGCATCCCACGGACTGGGAGTGAAGGCTCCTGCACGCGTCACTTCTTGCCGCGTGTGAAAGTGACAAGTGTTACCCACTCAAAGCCCTGAACTTAAACACATACTCACACACGACGGTCTGAGGCCACGGATGCATTTCTGTGCGGCCCACAAGCTGGGACGTTGTGTGACGATTTGTGTATCAAAAAAAGAGTATTGACCAGCTGCTGCTCGAAGCACTGAGTTTCTGACACGCTGCTTTTGGGTCCTGTGACTTCTCTCCGAGGGTGGGTGGGCGGGATCCTTCGGGGGACGGGGCTGTCAGCTTCTCCACCCGGCACTCGGCTCAAGACTTCTGTTTTCATCTTGCGGTGTTAGGTGCATGGGTTTTCGGCCCCGTGCAACAGCTGAAGCCGTACCGTTAACCGCATTAGGTCTCCTAGGCTAGGACGACGTAGGTAAGCGAGGTTGGCAAACTGGATTCGTAACTTTGGGAAAAGGATTGGCTCTCTGGAAAAAGGCTTTCTGCACCCATACCCCTCCATCCGTAAGGGGTTAAACAACGATCCACCCCGAGTGTCTTTACACAGGCGGACATCTCACCCGAGGATGTGGCAAGCTCTCTCTGTGCAATGAGCTTGGCCTGACTAGCTGTTCCAAACTCCTGGTGCAAGCACCCGTCATGGTCGGCAGTCACTAGGTTTGAGTCCTGTTCCGAGACTCGCTCGCACGGGGAAGTGGTGCGAATCCCTTGTCGCCAAGCATTCTGCAATGCTAACGACGGCTACCCCAGTGTGCGCGTAGAAACATTGATACCATGCATTGGGACGAGCTCGGGAGGGCGGGTTGCCCTTCAATGTATTGTGCTAGAAATATTGATCGACTCATAGTATTTGTTGTGCAGGGCTTCTCTCTCCCTCACACACAACCGCTCGCGCACCTGCTTGCAGGAAATGTGGCAAGCCTACCAAGAAAGGCTTCTAGCTGGTTCGTTTTCTGCTCATCTTTTTCCGCAGTGAGCCAATCGCAGCTCAAAGCGCACAATTTGAAGCAAGGTTGCTGTAGGGAGGGCTCGCAGAGGGATCACCGCCAAATATTTCAATTCCGGAAGGGCGGCTATCGTGGCACACTACACAAGCAAAATGTTTTGGTATAAGCACCTGCTTTGTAGGAAATACTTGAGGAGGCTGCCAGCAGCAAAAGATCAAAGGAGGTAAATGTGCTGTAGCCCACACGAAACACAGGTGAATCTGGGTTCAGTGGCGGGCGTAAGCGTTCAACAAAAAAGACCCACTTTGTAGTTGTATTGTTTCTCCGCCTAGCCTCCTTTGAAGTAAGCACAAGGCAGCCCCTCGAGTATTTCCCCCGAAGAACAGCCACCCTGTATGTAGATTCGTCAAGCCTCGCAGATTCCTCCTCGGAAAAATCCGCGAGAACCAGAAGGGGCCAGTCTTCTCCTTCCAGACCCCAGACTTCTACTTCCACGAACGCTAACAACATCCGCAGATCCATGGTCCATCCGAAGTGAGCGCCGGCGTTCCTGAAGCGACGCTCCCGCGCACTAAGCACCTGGTCCTCCAGAGGCTTGAGCTGGGCATGGCTGACGCTCTTCGGCGGCTCGGCACCGACGGCTCCGATTCGAGGGTCACCGAAGAAAGACTGCGAGAGAGCGCCGACGTCTTCTGCGCGGCAATGACACCAGCCCCTTGCCCCGTCTGCGGCCAGTTTCTCTTCAAGGACCCTCTAACGCAGGTCCTCGTGCCGCCGACGCTCTTCGTCCCGGCACTGGGTTGCTTGGCTCACCACTGTTGTTCTTGACAAGCATGCGAGTGACCCGTAGCTGTTCGATCGAGGACGTATGGACACCGAGAGTTCTGAGGCAACAACCGGCTGCCAAAGTCAACTAAAATGCCGAGCGCTCACGTCTTCTGCGCGGCAATGGCACCGGCCCCGTGCCCCGTCTGCGGCCAGTTGTCTCTTCAAGGACCCTCTGACGCAGGTCCTCGTGCCGCCGACGCTCTTCGTCCCGGCACTGGGTTGCTTGGCTCACCACTGTTGTTCTTGACAAGCATGCAAGTGACCCGTAGCTGTTCGATCGAGGACGTATGGCTACCGAGAGTTCTGAGGCAACAACCGGCTGCCAAAGTCAACTAAAAATGCCGAGCGCTCTCTTGCAGCTTGTGTGTGTCTTCGGTGACATGACGTCTTCTGCGCGACAATGGCACCAGCCCCTTGCCCCGTCTGCCAGTTACACGCACGAGGACCCTCGGACGCAGGTCCTCGTGCGGCGGCCAGTTTCTATCCACGTCCCGGCACCGCGGCCGTTGCGCGGCTCACCGGCGCTGTTCTTGGCAAGAACGTGTTCAACGGGGAGTTTCTGCTCTCGTATTGTCTGACGAGAACTGCCTAGAAGAAAGGGAGAAGTAAGAACACGTCTTTGTAACTGATAGCACTAGCGCAAGGGAATATTGGGTGACTGCATTAACCCGGAAACGAGCTTGGGCGAGGTCACCTTGAAAACTTGACTGTTTCTTTGAACCAACCACACCCTGAAGGCTGTGTAGAGTTCTCGAATCGACTTTCGTGGTGCATCAACGCCCTCAGCGAAGCTGTGATACCGGGGGGTGACGAGCCTCGTCGATCATCTGGACTCGCAGTCCCAGCTGTGGCTCAGCTCTTGCTCTGCCTCCGCGACTCCCTCATCTCCCATCGTTGAGATGGAACGGCGCGGCTCGCTGATAATTATCTACCTACTAGCTGTAACACCTCGGCGGGCCCCGCCGCAGCCACTTTCAAGTGTTTCCTCCACTCCTTCACATGCTCTCTCTCTCTCTCTGCGGGGACTGACAGCGGCGCGAAAATGTGTCGAACTGCGCCGGCGCAAACTACTGAAGGTTTTTCAAAAGAGACGAGAAGCCGCATCGCACACGGGCGAGCGACCAACAACGTGGTGGAATACAACGGCCTGATAGCGGGAATACGGTTGCTCAGCGAGCAGCCGCCAGACGTGGAAGGACATGTAGCGGTCAGGGGGGACTCGAAAGTCGTGGTAGGCACGGTGCAAGGGACAGCCATGTGCAAGCCCAACCTGCGACCGTACTACTTGCAAGCCACCGCGAACATGGCCGACCGGTCGCCGCGTTTCGATTATGAACTGGAACATGTACCGCAAGCAATGCCGATGCGTTGAGCAACGCCGTGATGGACATGGAGCATGCCGAAACGAGTGCGCAAGAAGGGACGATACGGGCGCAGTACGACGACTACCGGAGCAGCGCGCTGGCGAAAAGTCTGTCACTACGGGCGATCACCGGTGCAGTAACCCGGATCTGTGGCATGACGTGGCATTACCGGCACGTAAAAAATGTCACCAGCCTCTCACGGCGCTAGGCGAAGGGGTCATGCAAGGCATCTCGTGCCGGGCCGAACTCGCCCCGCAAACCGAGACAGTTCTGCGGAAAATGGACCCAGCACATCACATCACTCGAACCCGTTCGTCAAGGCGCATGAGGCATGGGCGGCGAGTATGCACCCCGAGCAGTTGTACGATGTGGCTTGGAAGGAAACGGGGGTGGAAGGGCAGAAAGCAGGAGAGAGGCGCAAGAAGGAAACGGCAGAGTGGAAGGGCAGCAAGCAGGAGAGGCGCAAGCGGCCAACGGTCTCGCCACACACCAACGGCGAGGCGATCAGGGTAATATATCTCTTGAAACTGCATCGAAGTGCCTGCCGCTGTTTATCACAGTGAATCACGGTGCACCACGGTCTATAAGGTCCATTCCTAGTCCTAGAGCTGCATCGAATTGCCCGGTGCTGTCTTCTTCGGTCTATCGCAGTCGATCAAGAGGGGATGGACCGGCTCAATATGTGTAGTAGCCCGCACGAAGCACAGGTAAATCTGGGTTTACCGGGCAATGCAGCGGTGAAATGCGAGTGAGAAGCACGACGCCCGCCGCTGCGCCACGTGTAAAAAGAGGCGACTACCCCCGGTTACATGCTGCAACCAGCAGCAGACGGGGCACGAAGCAGGAAGCCTGAACCAATCAAGGCTACAGTTCCGAACAGCGCGTGATCACCGCGAGCAGCCGGCAGGACCTTCAGCCGTAACGTAATATAGCTGAAAACCTAGACTATACTCCGCATCAGGTGTTACCCATCATTGAATTCCCACACACACGCACACACGAACACACTCTTTAAAAACAGGTAAACAGTCTAGTCTCTCAAGTGTTGGCGAAAATGACTACACGGATCAAGAGCGCTGTGATCATCGTTGCGGCCTTTGTCGTCAGCAACGTCCATGCCATGGCTCCCAGCTCGGCAATTGTTCAAGACGGACAGTTTATGGCAGAACTGGTACCGGTAGAGGCTGCTTTCCAAACAATTACGTGGCCCAGTACATTCGGTCCGTGGTATGTTTCTCGCGGATCGATTGACTTGACCCCCGGCCATTTTTGGCAGTTGACCTCGACGGTCTTCAACCTGGAACCATAAGTCAAAATATGAGCATCGGTGCCGGCCATTTCCGCCTCTCGTTTGACCTGTCAGGAAACCCCGATGGCGGAGATGTCTGGAAGAGCGTTCGAGTCACCGTCGGCGACGTCGCTAAGGTATTCGAATACGAGACAGGGTTGAATGGACAGAGCAGAAATAAGATGAACTACATCACGCATAATCTGGACTTCTTGATGGATGACCGTGGTGGAACGCTGCTGGATTTCGCGAGCCTCAGCGAAAGGGGTACATACGGTGCTGTGATCGGCAAAGTCTCGATAGTGCCGTTCGCTCCAGGTTCGATTGCTCCAGCAACGAATGCTCCGTTAACGAGTGCTCCACCAACGAACGCTCCACCTACGATTGCTCCTCCAACGAGCGCCCCGTTAACGAGTGCTCCACCAACGAATGCCCCATCAACAAATGCTCCACCAACGAACGCTCCACCTACGATTGCTCCACCAACGATTGCTCCACCAACGATTGCTCCACCTACGAGTGCACCACCAACGAATGCCCCACCAACGAACGCTCCACCTACGATTGCTCCACTGACGATTGCTCCACCTACGAGTGCTCCACCAACAAATGCTCCACCAACGAACGCTCCACCAACGAACGCTCCGTTAACGAGTGCTCCACCAACGAATGCCCCCTCAACAAATGCTCCACCTACGATTGCTCCACCAACGATTGCTCCACCTACGAGTGCTCCACCAACGAATGCCCCACCAACAAATGCACCACCAACGAACGCTCCACCAACGATTGCCCCACCAACGAACGCTCCGTTAACGAGTGCTCCACCAACGAATGCCCCCTCAACAAATGCTCCACCTACGATTGCTCCACCAACGAATGCTCCATCAACAAATGCTCCACCAACGAATGCTCCATCAACAAATGCTCCACCAACGAACGCTCCGTTAACGAGTGCTCCACCAACGAATGCCCCAGCAACGAACGCTCCACCAACGAACGCTCCACGAACGAACGCTCCACCTACGATTGCACCACCAACGAACGCACTGCCAACGAATACTCCGTTAACGAGTGCACCGCCAACGAATGCTCCAGCAACCAATGCACCACAAACCAACGCTCCACCGAATTGCAGGGTGAAGAAGTGTTCGGACCTCCGCAATAGGTGCACGGGCACCAACTGCTTCGAATACAGCAATTCCCGGTACGACTACACACACATCTGCGCGTGTGCTCGAGTTGGCAGAAAAGGCAAGTGCGTGACGGGATCCAAGGGAGTCACGTACAGCGAAGCCGAGGGGATCTGCACTGACAAGGGTGCCCGTCTCTGCTCCATGACAGAGCTGCGCTATGGCGTTGCTGTCGGCACAGGATGCGAGGTTGAAAATAATTTGATTTGGACGCTGACTTCGTGTGACGGAGGGCATGTCGTTGAAGGAGGGTCCTTCGTGGGATCTCGCAAACGCGGCCTCGGGGCCGAATGCAAGAACGACAGGAAGAAGGCAGGGGTTGTGTGCTGTTCGTCCGACAGAGACGCGGATCTTTGCGTGTCCGAAGAAGCCAAAGAGTGCACCGCGAAACCGGCAGCCACAGCTGCTGCGATGACAGGAAATACACGTACAACGCGGTGCCTTGCACTGCGGACATGGACTGCCAGGCGTGTGCAGAACCCACTCCGGACCGAAATGGTGTGCCTCAGTGTGTAGACCAGGTATACTACAAAAAGCTGGAGATATCCGGATCGAAGTACGGATTCATGTGCTGCAACAGCGACCCGGACCAAGTCACATGCGATTCTGGTTACTGCACGGTTGCTCCCTGCAGTGGTGGCAAAGGCGAGGATTCGTCCGGCGGAGAGACCGTAACGTTCATGAGCCCAGCGTGGACCAACGTGCGCGGAGACGAGTGGTCAAGGGCCGAGTGCAAATCGTGCCACGGGGACGGTTGCAGCCAGTGCGAGGATGGCTATTTCAAGTACACGCAGAGGGCCGAGTGCGTCTCGTGCGGCGCCATCCACGGGTGCCTTCACTGCCAAGACCAGGGCTGCGCGCAGTGCTTGTCGAACCTTCCGAGGACCAAGTGCGACGCGCTCCCCGGCACCAGCAGCCCGTCTTACTGCTGCGAGACCGGCCGTAGAACCATGTGCGTCGCCACCTCGTCGCCGCCGCTTCCCACCCGAGCTCCGACACCATCAACACCTGCCCACGCGACTCCTCTTCCCGTGCCGGCGGCAACCTCTCCAGCCCCTCCCGCGCCTCCTGCGTGCAGCAAGACGCTGAAGGAGTGGGACGAATGCACACGTGCCCCTACTTGCTGTGGCCCCGACCTTCGTTGCTTCGAGCAGAACGAATGGTTCGCTCAATGCCGCTACTTCTGCCGCGCGCGCCGGGGCTGGTCATGCAAGGATCTGTCCGGGACCGCATGAACGCCCGCACCCCCCCAACCACGAACTTTCGATTGCCACCCCCCCGCTAGTCCTCTTTGACGACGTCTTTTAGGGGCTGAAGGGCGTCGCCGCCAGAGGAGTTCGGGGCCTTCGAAAAGAGCCCAGCGAGTTTCAGCCTGGTCCGGCGGCACAGTTTCCGAGGAATTGAGCGTCAGCATTTTTTGAATTTTGGCTCTACCGAGCCTACCCATGAGCCACCTACCCAAAAGCCTCTAGGCAAGAACCCGTTTTCACATTTGTTGGGGAATCTGGGGGTGACCCCAGCCAGCGTGTTTATCATGCAGGGTCAAAACCTCGTGTCTTTTTGGTAGTGGCCCCCAATTCTTTTCCGGAAAAAAATTGGGGGCCATTAAATTTTAATTTTTGGAACAAACACTGCAGTAATTTTTGATGAAGTTGAGCAAGTCTTTTTTTTTCCAAAATTTTTTTGGGGGCCATCGGCCCTGCGGCAGCGTTTAAAAAAGACACAAGGTTTTGACCCTGCATGTTATCCACATTTTGTTACTACTCCCCCTTTTTTACTCTTTCTTACCCATCTTATCACCCATAAATCGCGAAAATCCTCACTCTCGAACCCCAATTCTTTGGCACTCGACCCCCGTTTGCCGCTGTTAGCAGGTAGTAAGTAGCTATTGCCTGCCACCAAAATGATGGTTGCCCTGTAAGCGCTCCATCTGTTCTCCTCGCCTGCCCCAACGTAGTCCATAGCGATTGTTCCGGCTTCGCGCACAGCCCTCCCGAAAAGTATGCTTTTTGCTTGCGTGGTGCATTGGTTCCCCTCCGGTACATGGCTTGAGTGTAGGAATCACCTGTAGGGGTTGCAGCAAGTGTGAACATCAAAACGTTCGACCAAGCGTCTCATTTGATCCAAACCCGTGGTATCTTCGCACGGTTTGGAGTCGCTGACTGGCACCGCAGCAGTTCCCGCGTTTGCAAAGTGCACCACGTTCGTTTGTATCTTTGAAAGATACGACAAAAGCGCCTCCAACGCAATAGCCACCAACCAACCACCAAGTTTCCAGCGCTCCATTCAGCTCTTTCCCACTTGCTTTGAGCACAGGTGCCACGGCAGTTTTGGCGGCCGCTCAGTGCTCCCGCTAACGAGAAAGTGCGAGGAATTCCTACAAAAAAAAAAAAAAAAAACAGAAGCCATCTTGCCTAAAGGAATCAACTGCCTTCGGGTAGGCTAGTCTGACACTAGTTGTCGTCGGGGGAAAAAAAAAAAAAAGGAGGCTGCAGAAAAGAGGGTGAATACTTCCTCATGAGGAATTCCTCACCTTTTTCCCGTTGGTGGTATCGTGCTGCTAAAGCACTTTATCACGGTCTATTCTCTGCTCGGCGTGATGGGCTGCTGGCTGCAGCAGTGCCACCAGTATGTTGGTCAATTATTGATAGGTTTATTGCGACAAACGGTCTTCTCCACTTGGATGTACCGTGCCGTTTGCCAGGGGGGCTCCGCCCCCCGGACCCCCCCTTTGGAAGATTTGGGTGGCTCCCTGCAAAAAAGATCCTAATAGCCACGCGAGAGGGGGGGAGGGGAAAGCCCAATTTAGGTTTTGGGGTTCCTCACTAAAAGTGAGGTCAGCGGGAGCACTGCAGCCGCTCAACAAGTTTTGACGCGGCGGTCTCAGATTTACACCTGGACGACACCTCAACCACGATATGTTGTTGACAACAAACAAGTAAAAATATTACACCAAAACCTACGCACTTCTGTATGCCGACGAAGTCGCAGCGTTTGCTTCCTGCTTTGACTACCGGTAGCTAGCGGCAGCCAGCGTCCTTGAGACAAAGCTTTGTAATAGTATGAACATCGAACGTTTAACAGACAAAGCTTTGTAAAAGTATGAACATCGAACGTTTGACAAAGCCTATCTTGGGTGTTGGACCCGGTTCGTCCAAGGCATTGTTGCACGATTTGATCCGGCTGGCTGGCAGTTCCCATATCCTTGAGCAATGAGGACGAAAGCTTTTACAAAACCGAAAACCTGCCATTTTCCTAATGCAGCATCCACTCCTTTTTTCTTTTCCATACGCGCCAGCTTGAAAGGAAGTGCTCGACCTGATGCTGCCTGACAAAGACCAGAAGGGATACCAAGTGCTGTAAGGACGTGAGGTCATGCGGGTCTACCCCCTACGACAAATCACACAACCACAACAGGTCAAAAGTCCTGTATGAGAAAACAACACACGGGGGTCTAAGCGAAGAACAAATCAGATTGTGTTTGTATTGATTTTTGCCCCTCTACCTGTATATTTCCTCCCTTCCATTCGGAGTCGAAGCAGCTACGTCGAGCATTTTGCTTCCCAATCTCCTAAGTTGCCAGGTCTGCATCCTCGTGCTTTGTTTCCTCAGCGGTCACGCCGCGTCTTGGGCAGAGCTTTGTAGGCAAGTCGCAAGGACCACCTGCAGGAGTTGCTGAAAGCATGCATCGAAACAAACAATCAACAAAGCCTATTGTGCACCCGATTCGCATCCGATTCAAGGCCTTGGCATTGTTGCACGTTTTGATAGCTGGCTGGTAGTTCCCCTATCCTTGAGCGATACTACGAGCCCACTTACAAAAACCCGACAGGATCCAT
This sequence comes from Diplonema papillatum, assembly GCA_030068145.1. NCBI lineage: Eukaryota > Euglenozoa > Diplonemea > Diplonemida > Diplonemidae > Diplonema > Diplonema papillatum. The sequence continues at coordinate 109,355 of JAPJBO010000621.1, forward strand.
TTTCACCGATCCTATTTCCTAGTGTCTTTAGCCATACTTCAACTGTCTTCACAGCACAGACAACCCACAACCGTTTCCCCAATACACCATCCCACCCTTTTCCCCAATAATCTCCCAATCTGCGCCAGGGGTTACTTCCTGGTACTTTGTTTCCTTAGCGGTCACGCCGCATGTCTTGGGACAGAGCTTTGTGGGCAAGTTCAGGAGGTGCCGGAAGTATGCTCATCGAAGCGTCCAATGGTGCTCCAGGCATTGTTGCACGTTTTGATAGCTGGCTGGTAGTTCTCCTGTCCTTGAGCGATAGTACGAACCCACTTCCAAAAACCGACAGGATCCATTTTCACCGATCCTATTTCCTAGTGTCTTCAGCCATACGTCAACTGTCTTCACAGCACAGACAACCCCCAACCATTTCCCCAATACACCATCCCGCCAATAATCTCCCAATCTGCGCCAGGGTTGCTTCCTCGTGCTTTGTTTCCTCAGCGCTCACGCCGCATGTCTTGGGACAGAGCTTTGTGGGCAAGTTGCCGGACCAAGTGCAAGTATGCTCATCGAAGCGTCCAATGATGCTCCAGGCATTGTTGCACGTTTTGATAGCGGGCTGGCAATTTCCCAATCCTTGAGCGATAGTACGAACCCACTTACAAAAACCGACAGTTTTCATCGATCCTACTCCCTGGCGTCTTCACAGGCAACCCATAACCGTTTTTCTAATACTCCATCTGGGGTGATCCACCTACCGTCAGCAGAAGTCTTCACACTTTTCCACCCAATCGTGTGTTGACCCATGGTTCTGCAGAGTTCTACAAAGTTCTGCAAAGCTCTGCAAAATTGCAACAAGCAACAAGTATAGTGCGGTACTCATTTGCTTGCAAATGACTCCCCATTAGCGCAACAAGACGTATTGATCTGAAATGCTGTGAATATTTCTGCCAAAAAAGCTCTCGAGCGAACTATAACTCTAAAGAAAATATAGGTGGATCACCCCACCATCCCGTTCTCATTTCACTTCTTCCGAAGTTCTTGCTGTGCCGACACGACAAGTTCATTTCGGATCAGTCCTTGATGCTCAACTGTCATCTGTCTGCAGTTTCTTGCCTTCGGATGTCGACATCCCGCCCCTACTTCCCTCTTCCTGACACCCCAATCACATACGGTACGATACAACCCAGAACCATTTTGCCCCCCGATACCGACAACTAACAAGTAAAACAATAAAACAAAGCTACGCAGTTCTTCACCCTCTAATTATTATTGGGTCGACACACCAACAGTTTTCTCTTCTTCGGAGGTCGGCAATCCCGTCTCGGGTTCTCTTCCTAGCTCTCTACTCTCGTACAGCCACCACCATTTTCTTTTTCCCGATGCCGCATTCCGCTCTTTCTTGACCGTCTAATCAGCTGGGCCCCGTTCAACGCGCACATCGAGGACCTGAAGGGCCTGATGGGAGGCTCGCACGGCTCGACGACCCGCCAGGGGGAAGAAGGCCGACGGCGACCGCGGCCGGAGCCTGTACACCTGTAGGTATGGGTACGACCCCGGCCGTCCCTACTGTTCCCTTCCCGGGTCAAGGGACCAACAGAAGGACTGGAGATTCGACTGGCGCGAGGCCCCCCCGTTTCTCCGCCGCTCTCTTACGCTCGTCTCTCTTGGCTCGCTTCATGCTTCCATCGAGCCCGCTGCGCTTCCAGCCCGCTGGGTAGCAGCACTCCTGCATCCCGCTTGAATCTTCGGCCCACTCCCGGCGAGAGCCAGTCGCACGCCCCCCAAGGACCTCCTGCCGCTGGCGAAGAGGGACTCTCGGCCGCGCAGGACAGCAAGCGTTTGGATTAGAATGCAAAGAATCTGTGGCGATACATCTGCATCGCCGACGGCGCCGGTTATCTCTTCGCACGTGAAGTGTCATGCTTTCGCCTCTTTAGCTCGGCTTGATCGTCGCGCTCAGGCGCGCGTTTGGTGCTTCGCTTCTTCTTCGAACAGCAAGCGTGCCGGCAAACCCGAAGAAGCGGCCGAGGTCGCAGACCAAGTCCAAGTCGCGGTAACCGCAGCCCCCGAAGCAGCCGCCGTCGAAAACGACGAGGTCCCTGAAGCAGATGGGCTTCGGGAGCACGGCGCCGGCCCGAAAATGAAGGCAGAGCCCCCCTGGTGGGGCGGGGGAGGAACACGGACATGCCGGCTACGACACGACGGGAAGGAAACTCGTTGGGGGGGCGCCTGCCGACGCGGCGAAGCGCACGCCGGCGCCGATGCCCCAAGCAAGGGCCTCGCAAGCCCGGCAACCGGGGATGCTGTTCTCCACTCCCGTGGATCTCTCTCCGCGGGGACCGACAGCGGCGCGAAAAGTGTCGAACTGCGCCGGCGCAAACTACTGAAGGATCGTCAGCAGAGACGAGAAGCCGCATCGCACAGCCGCGTTGCGTGTGGCGCGCATGTGCGGCTGAATATTTTTTGGTAAACCGACTCTCCTCTTTCCCGCCGCTTGCCCTGTTCACGCAACGCGGATGGACCCGACTCTGTGAAACGGAAGAGAGGGGGTTCGTGCTGCCCGACGCGGGGGTCCTGCAGAGAAAGGAGGCGAGGGGCCGCGAGGATGCTCCAATGTTCCACCCTGCAGTGTCGCTGCAGAGACTCTTGGTAGCGGCCGCCCTAGCTAGGTGCAGGGCCCCAGCCCTCTCGTCTTCGTCTTCGCGTGTCCCGCTGTCGTCACCAACATCGCCTGCAGATACAGGCTGCAAGTTGCGAAGGAGTACGACAGGATGGATGCGCGGGGTCCATGCCCCGCGGCTTAAGCAGCGCGGTTGTAAACGTCGAACTCTTGTAGCCGACGCAAACTACAGAAGGAGCGTCAACAGAAACGAATGAATACGTCTGTGTCTTTTTAGTACTGACAATCTTGCGAGTTGCCCTTCGGGAGTTGAAACCGCAGTGGGAGAGAAGAGGAACGAGCAGCGCGGTTGTAAACGTCGAACTCTTGTAGCCGACGCAAACTACAGAAGGAACGTCAACAGAAACGAATGAATACGTCTGGGTCTTTTTAGTACTGACAATCTTGCGCAGAGGAACGAGCAGCGCGGTTGTAAACCGTCGAACTCTTGTAGCCGACGCAAACTACAGAAGGAGCGTCAACAGAAACGAATGACTGCGTCTGGGTCTTTTTAGTACGAACAATCTTGCGGGTTGCCTTTCAATGTATTGTGCAGGCCAAAAAGACGTAGGCAGCGTGTTTTGGTGGTTGATCAGAGTTCCTGACCTAAAAATATGACACAGGGTAAATGCAACCGGCACGCACAACCAAAACGAAGCGCCTGTCTTTTTAGAAGACAACTACGATCCTTTACAGATCTTCGCGGACCCTTTTCCACCACGTGACCACCAATTCGTCGCAGATTAAAACTGGGAGGGGGGAGAAACAGTAATCGGATACCTCCAGAAGAGCAGCAAACCTTCCGGTGAAGAACTCGAAGGCTGCCGCGTCTCCCAGGTGTCCAGCGTTTTGCCGGCATGAACGGGTGCCATGATGATCAATGCTCGAGGACAGATACGCAGTGCGAGCGATGAGGCGGCACGACTGCTAGAACGATGTAGCGAAGTATGTTTTTTATTCGCGTAAGCGTTCAACAAAAAGACGCACTTTGTAGTTGTATTGTTTCTCCCCCTCTAGCCTCCTTCGAAGTAAGCACAGTCTGATCTTGTCCTCTGACGACCCGATGCCTCTCGTCTCACGTTTCAGATACGGCTGTGCCATGCTAGGTTTTGCCGGACGCTTCAACCATGGCGGGCAAAAGCCTAAACTACACAAAATCTGGCAATTAAAACACTGGACGTCAACCATCTTTTTTTGTATAAGCACCTGCTTTGTAGGAAATGAGACTGCCAGTTGCGATGGATCAAAGGAGGGAAATGTGCTGTAGCCCACACGAAGCACAGGCAAATCTGGGTTCAGTAGCGGGCGTAAGCGTTCAACAAAAAAGACCCACTTTGTAGTTGTATTGTTTCTCCCCCTCTAGCCTCCTTCGAAACGAGCACAAGGCAGTCCCTCGAGTATTTCTTCTTGCGCGTCTGCCCCGCAGAAAAGCACAATCACGGAGAGTCGCATAGCGAACTTTAGGTCTAAAAACAGCTGGAGAAGTCGGCGAAGGAGCGGGAAACGGAACTCGAGCGGTGCCGAGGGGAGCTGGCGAAGGCTCAAGACGAAACCGCTGAGCGAGACGCCGAGATAGCTCGGCTGCACTGCACCGCGACCTTCGCGAGAAGGCCCGCAGCCTGGCCGAGGAGACCGCGAAGGCGGAAGTGCTAGCGCGGAACCTGCTTAACGGGCCGGCCTACTCCGTCAACAACAGCGCCGCCGGGCCGCCTCCTCCCCCACTGGGCGGGGCAACGACCTGGACCATGACCCATGAGGGGCAGACGCTGCCTCGCACACAACACAAACCAAAATGTCTAAAGACACACCAATCTGCATGCACATACGGGGTCGTTCGGAATCACAAAACAGAGGTCACAAGACAACAGAATGATGTACAAAAAACAACCGAGATCGTCGAAAACACAAAAACATCTTACTCTTACGACACTCAGAGCACAAAGGATATCTTCCCTTAACGACGAAGGTCACCCGGAGACTTTAAAACCCGGAGTTTCAAGCGAACTTTCACTCTGAAAACAGCTGGAGAAGTCGGCGAAGGAGCGGGAAACGGAACTCGAGCGGTGCCGAGGGGAGCTGGCGAAGGCTCAAGACGAAACCGCTGAGCGAGACGCCGAAATAGGTCGCGACCTTCGCGAGAAGGCCCGCAGCCTGGCCGAGGAGACCGCGAAGGCGGAAATGCTGGCGCGGAACCTGCTGAACGGGCCGGCCTACTCCGTCAACAACAGCGCCGCCTCCTGCAGCATCGATCGGGTTAAGTGATCTTTGCACCGCCACATTCTCATTCAAACCGATTCAACTCGATCGATAATGATCGGCAAGCCAATCATCGTCGAATCGAGAGTCGAACGCACTGGGCGGGGGCAACGACCTGGACCATGACCCACGAGGGACAGATGCTGCCTCGCACACAACACGGAACAAAATGTCAAAAGACACACCAGTCTGCATGCACATACGGGGTCGTTCGGAATCACAAAACAAACGTCGCAAGACAACAGAATGATGTCTCACAATTGTCTGACAAAAAACATCTGGGTCGTCGGAAACACAAAAACATCTCACTCTAAAAACAGCTAGAGAAGTCGGCGAAGGAGCGGGAAACGGAACTCGAGCGGTGCCGAGGGGAGCTGGCGAAGGCTCAAGACGAAACCGCTGAGCGAGACGCCGAGATAGCTCGGCTGCACCGCGACCTTCGCGAGAAGGCCCGCAGCCTGGCCGAGGAGACCGCGAAGGCGGAAGTGCTGGCGCGGAACCTGCTGAACGGGCCGGCCTACTCCGTCAACAACAGCGCCGCCGGGCCGCCTCCTCCCCCGCTAGGCGGGGGCAACGACCTGGACCACGACCCGCCGCCGCCCCACCACCACGAGAGAGAGCAGTCGTCGGGTCTGCACCGGCTGTTTTCGTCCGCTAGCCGCAGAGCCTCGGCGCCGCTGCCGCACGTGCTGTTCCCGGGCGACGGCAAGCACAGGGCAAAGCAGCCGCCGCCGGGACAGCCGCTGGACACCGAGATCCAACCGGCCGAGGTGCTTGCTCAAATCAAGGAGCGCTACCCCCAACTCAGCACGCGGGACATGAAGCACCTGGCCGACTCCGTCTCGACTGAAGTCACCCACATACTCGAAGACGTCGCTGGCGGCAAAGGCAACGCCTTTCTAACCACATGCGGAGCCGAGGCGCAGATAAACCGCCTCAAACGTGACTTAGCCGCGATGTCCGCCAACATGAAAGCTGGGGTCAACCTCGTCGAGGAGACGCGACAAAAGACCGAATCGTTGACCCGCCGGTGCCAGCAGCTGGAGGCGCAGGTCGACGCCAAAAACACGCTCATCCGGCAGCTGCAGCAGGGCATCAACCACCGGAACGAAGCTAACAGCGCGTCGGCGACGGAGGCCGTCGCCCTGCAGAGCCACCTCGACCAGGCGCTGACGTCGCGGCTCAAGCTGCAGTCGATGCTCGACGACCGCGAGCAGCAGGGCGAAAACTTCGACCGCTTCCTGAGCGACGAGCTGAACTCGATGCGGGACGCGTTCTCCATCAAGCTCTCCCTCGCGCACCAGGAGGTCGAGATCATGCAGAAGAGGCACCACGAGCACCTCGAGCATTTGAAGGCCTCGGCTGCCATGGACAGAGCCGCCCTTGAAGAACGCCTTCTACTTCTAGAGATGCAGCTGCGAGAAGCTCGAGCAAAGTGATCGGAAACGTGTCCACAGTACCGCGAAGGATACCAGGATCAGACGCAAAGAGACACTTGAGCCCCTGGATATCTGAGGACCTGGGCTCGAGCCTGCTTCTAGAAAAGCAGCTGCGAGGTGATCTGAAATGCGTCCACAATACCGCGAAGGATCATCAAAGGACTTTTCAGGCAAATTGTCGCTTTAAAACGGTGTCGGTCACAAATTGTTTCGAACCTGACTCGCCTAAGCGAGCAAGTAAAGTGTACCCGAAAGAAGCCATGCATGCCCCCCCAAACCCACCCAGTACGTATTAGCTTTAAAAGAACCCATTCGACGAAGGTCACCCGGAGACTCTAAAATCCCGGATTCTCAAGCGAACTATAACTCTAAAACCCCGCCTGCCGGTCGTTCAGTCCAGGATCCGAAACAAAATCGCACTAAAGCACCTGGAGCGTCTGAATGCCGATGATCGAGCCTGCTTCTAGAAATGCAGCTGCGAATGCCGACTATGCGACTTATTTTAGCGCGCGCTCTTTTTTCCTATGTGCTTTGCCGAGTCCATGGCTCTTGTGACCGACACCGACTTCACGTTCGCGAGGAAAGCGATCTCGGCCCCCCCACGTGCATACATGTTTAGCAGGGGTTGCCATGTAGCCCGTTTTAGAGTGAACCCCGGTTGGAAACTCCCTTTCGGAGGGTGTGGTGCTGTGGACACGTTTCAGATCCCTTAGCTCGACTTCTCGCGGCAGCAAAGATATACACACACAAACATACTACACCTTAAAGGAACCTTTACGACTATGACTATAAAACCCCGGATCCCTAGGCGAACTTGCACTCTAAAACCCCGCCTGCCGGTCGTCGTTCCGCCGCAGGATCAGACGCCCGGTGCCCTGAACCATCCCGTTACCCGTTACAGCCATGAGAGTCCACTACACTACCGTCAAATACCGTCAATTGACCAGTTTCATTCCACACACCACTGCTATTGCTAGCGTTGGTTCGTACCTCGGTCAGTTGTCGCAATCAGCAACACAAAAGGAACCACCTTTCTCTACTTGCCAGCCATTTCCCCGTGATCCACGTGATGGATGTCGGGGAGCGGCAACACTATTTAAACCAGTGTTTTCTCGCAGTTTCGCGTCTTCGCCGCCAGGCAGCAAAACGGCGACGACACCAACCTAGCCTCCGTCGCTCCCCTTTTTGCGAGCCCACCAAAAAAAGGGGAGCGCCCGTGACCCCCCGATAGCAGCAAACAACAGCGGGCGGAAGCCCATTTAACACATGTCTCCAGTATTCTCCGCCTGGCGCTCCGTTTCCTCTCCGGTGCAGCCCCGAACATTCAATGGGCCCGCTTCACCCACGCACCGGCAGCTGCGATAGCGACCATGGGTCCTTATCCATCTTGGTCAAACTACAAATGGCAGGAGCGTAAAGTGCAAGCTGGCGACTTCCGCCTGCAGGCATTCCTCAGTCAAGATGAATAATTGCAATCATCGATCCTCAGCACGGCGCAAGTTCAAAATATTTCCCATCCTCTTCGAGATAGGTAGGCCGGAAGGCCCTCGAACTCGTTTAATGCGTCATTGTAGTGCGCGTGCAGCCTATGCCATTTGGTAGTGCGCGTCTCGGGTAAGCAGCAAGCCGCCGATGCCAAGCGACACCTCCTACAACGACACGCCCACCTATTTACGGGCCGAGATCTCGATCGTTAACCGAATCAACCTTGACAAATCACACCACCAACCGGGAGCGGCCGTGCACACAATCGTATCCACTTCTAGGGCAACAACCAGGAACACACTGGTCCTCCCGAAAGTGAGCCAAGGGCGAAGGACGTATTTGCGGCTGCTGCGGCAGTTGCCCGGTGGTAACCCCACACGCAGAACGCGGGGAAGGGGGACGTGTTTTCCCAACTACTTTGAAGCCCCTTCCCGACCGTGGCATCCGAGGAAGGTGCAAACATGGAGGGTGCTACGGTAGCCGTGCACGGGTCTTGGGTGCGTGCCTCGTGCAGGGCGGGTGCTTTGTGATCTGCCGCGAAGTTCTCTCCTGGTGCAGTCCGGAGAGACCGGCGTCGAGTTTCGGCTCACAGCCGGTTCCCTCGGGCGGCAACCTTCAGGGAGAGAGAGCGCAGACACAACCCATCTTAAAAAGGACCACACACAAGCGTATCCACTTCAAGCTTGGTTAATCCAGAACGAGAGCTTGAGGATCCAAGATGATCGGATACCAGATGCCGTATCAAACCCGAAGGAAGTCATTTCAGCTTCCACGGAGGACCACTGGGCCTGGCTTCTTTGGACAAGCAGCCTCCATCAGTCATTCAACAGGGTCCCACAAGGCACACTCTCCGCGAAGTTAGCGAGCGTTGTCGGTTCTTATCTCCACCGGGCACGATCCACCAGTCTTTCGGATCCAACAACGTGTCCCCGTCCTGAAGCCCCTTCCCAGTTCACTAGGATCGCAGCTGTGCTGCGTGCTCAAAGAACTTTGGCACGTCTCTGGCTTGTCGGGTTCACACCCTAAGCCTCGCACTGTATACGCCTGGTACGAGGAGCGGCAATCGCGGATAAGGCAGCGAGCACAGAGCAGTCGACGCGCAGACGAGCAGTGAAGCGGCCCGCGTCGAAGGTGGCACAAACCGAAGAAGCCCGTGCGGCAGGGAGTGGAGACGAGGTGATGCAAAACGAAGGGGAAGCGCGAAGCGACCAGCCCGGACGGACCAGCAAGACGCAAGACCAGGCGACGAAGAGAAGGAGGGGGACGCGACCCGGAGACCCGGGTAGTGTGACGAACCTTTCTTCGGAGGGGCTCACGCACTCGAAGTTCGACTTATACGCACTGTATACGCCTCGACTTCGATGCTGCAATCAGAAGGATACATGCCAAATGCACGCTTCGTCATCCATTCCAAGCACGTTCTCACAGTACCCCGCCCTCTCTCCCCCCATGTCCCCTGAGATGAATCGAGCAAGAGTGCTGGAGAGCTCCATCGTCCCAGTGGAGAAGTGGGAGCTGGAGTTCGTCGACGCGCCGTTGGTGTCGAGCAACCGGCGGGCCAAGCTCCGATGGCGCGGGGACGGGGTCAAGAGGGTGCTGCTGGTGAAGAAGTGGAAGGACGGTGAAGTCACCCGCGTGGCGGTCGAGATAGCTGCCTTCATGGTCTCCCGGGGGATCTCGGTGCTGGTGGAGGAGAAGGCGGACTTCCCCATCGACGGCATCGAGGCGCTTGATAAGAGCCAACCCGTCCACAAAGCGAATGTGCACTTGATGGTCTCCATAGGCGGCGACGGGACCCTCCTCCACGCGGCCCGGCTGTTCAGCCGCGGGATCCACCCCATCCTTCCTCCGTGCCTCGTTTTCAGCATGGGCTCCCTCGGGTTCTTGTCGAACTTCAGCATCGACGCGTGGCGCAGCGTCCTCGACAATGTTCTCACCCCTGGGGCTCATGTGTTGGTCACCCTCCGCACTCGTTTGCGGTGCAACATTGGGGAAGACGTGCGGCACGTGCTGAACGAGTGCACGGTGAGCTGCCGGGCGGCCGACCGAAGGCTCGGGAAGCTTTCGCTGAAGGTCGACGGGGAGGTCGCTACTTTGATAGAAGGCGACGGCGTCATCATCTCGACGCCCACCGGGTCGACGGGGTACAACATGAGCTGCGGGGGCCCCATGGTGTCGCCGAGTGTGCCGGCGACCGTCATCTGCCCGATTGCTCCCAGCTCGCTGTCCTTCCGCCCCATCGTCATCTCCGAGGCGAGCTACGTCGAGATCGTGTCGCACGTCGACGTGTCGGAGGTCCTCGTCGACGGGCGACTCTTCGCGAACCTTTCGAAAGACGAGTCTGTCTGCATCCGCACGTCGATGTTCCCGATGCCGGTCATCAACTCGGGTCCGCTGGACAGCGACTGGTTCGAAGGAATCAACTCGAAGCTGAAATGGAACGCCCGGGGGGCCACCCAGCGCGATCACGACTACTGAGCTCCCGTGCTGCGGTACGGCGTGCTTGGGACAGTCAGTGCTTGCCTCCTTCATGGCACCTGCACCTTACTGATCTCATGCTTGATACCGTCGCGTCGTGGGGTGGTTACGCGTTTTTGGGTCTGTCACCTGCTGTTTTGGTAGACTGTTTTGGTTGTACTTTCGCTGTATGATAGCGTTCTATTGGCGCGGCACCTTCTTCTGCTCTGCACCCTCCGGTGCTTCGAACAAGCAACAGCTTCCAGCCTTCTAGCTCGCCGACAGAGCAAACCCTGCTGTTTCTTGCTGGGTTCTTGTTTCCACCGCCGGAGTGTCGGCGGTTGCTGCACGACCGCTGTGTTCCGCAGTACCCCCGTGCCTCCTACTCTGCACCTTGCGCTTGGAGCAAAGCAAGTCACCCACTTCGTCGAGCAGGAGCTTGTGACAGTCTGTGTCACAGGCTCCTGCTTGGCGGAATCTTTGTCTGCGTCGGTCTGGAAGCTGTACGACCGCCGAACCTCCAGTTCAGCAGTACGTCCTTCCTGTCGCTAGTCGGTGATAGCGTGTACGACCTTTGAGTCACTCTTCAGCAGTACCTCCAGCTCTCCTTGAGCAAACGAAATCTGCCAGCTTGTCAACGGAGCGACAATCTCTCCACAGGCTCGTGCTGCTCGTGGTATGGGCCGGAGTGCACGTCCGGCCACGGTTCCGCAGTACCACCTGCTGACTTTGCGTTTGTTTCTGTCGCTACTGTTCGGCAGTAGACTTCTTCCCAAGGAGACCGCCGCTCTCACAACTGTGTTGTCGCGTGGGTTCCCGGATCTGTGGACACTGCATGAAAGATGGCGGACTGTTGCTGGCTGGAGTTCTGTGCCCACGCGGACGACGTTGGACTATCGCTGTACGATAGACCAGGACGTTCTCTCCACCCTGGTGCGGATGTTTGACTATCGCTGTACGATAGCTCATTGACTAGAAGCGGACCCGGTTCTTGAGCAAACGAAATCCGCCAGCTCGTAACTAGAGCAGCAAACCTCACTACTGTGTTGTAGTTGGGGATCTATGAACGCTGTCTGACCAGCGCTGTATAATAGCTTAACGACTAGAATCAGAACGTTCTCTCTGCTTCGCGCCACCCCCCCCCCGGTGCTTGAACAAACGAAATCTGCAGCTGCTGTCGCGTGTGCGCGCGCTCTCTCTCCTTCTTTCATCCCTTTTGCCTCTGTTCCAAAAAAACGGGTCTTCAATCAATCCGTGAAGATGATTGCCCGCAGGCTCCGAAAGGCAGCGCGCGTGAGAAGCTACGAAAGCTGAGATTGATTCGAAGTGCCGCCCCACCCGACCACCAGAGTTTCTTGCATGCTGAAGAACTGAGGATCGCCGACGGGCAGCACCTGTACCTGAAGCGCGCCACCAAAATCCCCCACCCAAACAAACAAAGATCGCAAGGCACCAAACTGATCGTCCCTCGGCCACTCCTCATGTGGTCCACGAGAGCTGGGGTTGCATCCACGCTCGTGATCTGGACAGGTGAGGTCATCCTTATTGGGACCGTATCACCACCACACCACAGCGTGTGTGGATACGTACACCCCTTAGTACCACGATACCTACCTCTTAGAGCCCCTGAGGGTGCTACGTAGATGGTGTGGTATCTACTACGCGGTGTATACCGCCCTCAGGACCACTACACCCACCTGACTCACTCAGCGATAGCAGGTCGTCTAGCCTGGGGTCACACTCGACGAGAACACAAAAACGCGAAAACAAAAAGCACAAATCGCCAGGTGCCAACATCGGGGGAAGGGCGAGCAGTCAGGGGAGAGGGGGGGTGCGACACGCCCGCGACCCTGGATGCTTGTGCTTCGCGATGCCACAGATCGGGGCCGTCTCGGGGGGGCTGGTGGTGAGCGAGGAGGCGCCGAACGGGACGGCCGAGAAGTGGGAGCTTGAGTTCGTCGACGCGCCGGTGGTGCCGAGCAACCGGCGGGCCAAGCTCCGATGGCGCGGGGACGGGGTCAAGAGGGTGCTGCTGGTGAAGAAGTGGAAGGACCGCGACGTCGCCCGCGTGGCGGTCGAGATAGCTGCCTTCATGGTCTCCCGGGGGATCTCGGTGCTGGTGGAGGAGAAGGCGGACTTCCCCATCGACGGCGTAGAGGCGCTCGACCGAGACCACCTGTCCTCCTTAGCGAATGTGCACTTGATGGTCTCCATAGGCGGCGACGGGACCCTCCTCCACGCGGCCCGGCTGTTCAGCCGCAACGTCCATCCCACCCTCCCTCCGTGCCTCGTTTTCAGCATGGGCTCCCTCGGGTTCTTGTCGAACTTCAGCATCGACGCGTGGCGCAGCGTCCTCGACAATGTTCTCACCCCTGGGACCCACGTGTTGGTCACCCTCCGCACTCGTTTGGGGTGTAAAATTGGGGAAGACGTGCGGCACGTGCTGAACGAGTGCACGGTGAGCTGCCGGGCGATAGACCGGAGGCTCGGGAAGCTTTCGCTGAAGATCGACGGGGAAGTCGTCACGTTGATAGAAGGCGACGGCGTCATCATAGCGACGCCCACCGGGTCGACGGGGTACAACATGAGCTGCGGGGGCCCCATGGTGTCGCCGAGTGTGCCGGCCACCGTTATCTGCCCTATGGCTCCCAGCTCGCTGTCCTTCCGCCCCATCGTCATCTCCGAGGCGAGCTACGTCGAGATCGTGTCGCACGTCGACGTGTCGGAGGTCCTCGTCGACGGGCGACTCTTCGCGAACCTTTCGAAAGACGAGTCTGTCTGCATCCGCACGTCGATGTTCCCGATGCCGGTCATCAACTCGGGTCCGCTGGACAGCGACTGGTTCGAAGGAATCAACTCGAAACTGCAGTGGAACGCCCGGGGGGCCACCCAGCGCGATCGTGACTAGCAAGCAGCTAATCAACGGCCAGGCGCCTCCAAGGAATGTGACCCATGGGAGGGTCCTTTGCTAGCGGTGGCTGTTCAAAGACGCATCTCTGTCGTCGATGTACCACGTTACATCTCAAAACTGCGGAACCCAAGACCTGCTGTTTCAGACATGTCCTTTCCGGAAGGCACTTAGAATACGAATCTCCATGAGGCATAAACTAGTCCGCTGTGCAGTGATTGGTTCGGAAGGAATCGACTTGAAACTGCAGTGGAACGCCCGAGGGGCTTCGCAGTGTGATCGTGACTAGCAAGCAGCTAATCCAACGGCCAGGCGCCTCCAAGGAATGTTGACCTATGGGAGGGTCCTTTGCTAGCGGTGGCTGTTCAAAGACGCATCTCCAAATCTCGTCGATGTTCCACTGCCGCCTCCCGTCTTCGTTACATCTCAAAACTGCGGAACCCGGACCCCCTGTTTCAGACACGTGGCCTTTCCGGAAGGTACTTCAGAATACGAATCTCGATGAGGGTCATAAACCTTGGTCCGCTGATCGGTTCAAAGAAATCAACTTGAAACTGTAGTAAAACGCCCGAGGGGTGCTAACTCAGGCCATCGCCTCGGTCAGAAGCTCGAAGCTGCGGATGCTCTTGTTTCGGCCTTTTCCCCGGCAAATCCGTCAAAGGACGAATCTCCCGATGCCGGTCATTAACTCGGGTCGCTGGGCCCGCCCTTCCGGACTTCTGGAGGGGGGTTGGCGGGACGCAACAACGGCAATGGCGATTGTATCGCCGCGTGCGCTTGGCGACGGCTTCCCGGTAGCTCCCACCTCGGACCCCGAGGTTACTTGGGACTTTCCGAGCTTTGCGCCGTGATACGGCGCACGTGCCCACGTTCACAGCTGGTTTGCCCACTCGCCCCGTTTTGTCAGCATCCTTCTTGCTGCGGTTGTGTATACAGCGTCGTTTTTGTGCGTCACAGGTGCGTATAAGTCGATCTTTGAGTGCGTGAACCCCTCCGAAGAACGGTTCATCACACTAGTCCCAGACTTCTTAGCCCGGGTCCCCCTCCTTCTCTTGGTCGCCTGGTCTTGCGTCTTGCTGGTCCGTCCGGGCTGGTCGCTATGCGCTTCCCCTTCGTCTCGCATCACCTCGTCTCCACTCCCTGCCGCACGGGCTCCGTCACGGGTGCGGCGCAAGGTGCAACATGGTGGTCACCTTCAATTGGGGTGCCCATCTTCATCAACGTTGGACAAATAATAGAGGAAAAAAAGCACCGAAAATAGAAGGAAACAAAAAAAAAAAAGAAAAAGGAAGAAATTGTTCTCCGATTATCAATTGGCAGCTCGAGCGAGCTGAAGATGAGTTAACTTTCAAGCAAAGGGACACAATCCTTCACGGAAGCCACACACGGTGAGGTCCAGCCTCAGAAGCTGGCGTTAAAGAGGGCGTACCCGAAAAGCGGGTGTGCCACAACCAGAACGCATATAAGTCCACACCCGAAAAGCGGGTGTGACACCCGCTTTTTAACTCCAGCTTCTGAGGCTGGACTTCACCGTGCAGCTGCTGTTGTTCCGCGCAACACCACGGTTGTATAATCAGTTTATACACGCCCTCCCGCGCGCATGAATGCATGAAAGGCAGACCGTACTGCCTAAACACTAGAGATCTGGGCAAGTGCTGACTCGCCCGGGGGGGGGGCAATTCTGAGCTGACCCCGGCTGCACGGAACAACCTGGCAAAGAACATCGCAGTTTCCAGCGAGTGGATCGGAGGTGTCGGAGGTAAAACACTACGGGCGTGTTTTTCGCAGGTCACATGCTTTGTTGTGGAGTGCCCGTTCCCCGGAGCTACGAGGGAACGAACCTGTAAGAGTGCCAACGCTACTCTTTCAATAGTGTACATATAAAAGGTGCCACGGGATACGCCGGCAGCCGCTGCTTAACGGGTGGTTCATGTACTTAAAAGAACTCAGTGCTTAACGGCTCTCGTGAGTATGATTCCGAAGGGCGACGACGGGCAACCGCTCAACATGCGACCGATAACGGTGACATCCTGCGTGTACCGCCTCTGGGCCTGCCGGCGTCTGAAGGATGTTGCGGTGTGGCAGGAGAGTTGGGTCGAGGAGGGTCAACACGGTTTCCGACCTGGCCACCGGGGAGAGGACCCGTTGTTTACAATGACGCTCGAGATCGAACGCGCCTTGCTGAGCGGCGAGCCACTGTGCGGGCTATCTCTGGATTTCTCGAAGTGCTTTGACCGCGTCCCGCGGGAAATCGCACTCCGCCTCATGCAGGACCTCG
Organism: Diplonema papillatum; assembly: GCA_030068145.1. NCBI lineage: Eukaryota > Euglenozoa > Diplonemea > Diplonemida > Diplonemidae > Diplonema > Diplonema papillatum. The sequence continues at coordinate 124,825 of JAPJBO010000621.1, forward strand.
GGCTCCACTCCCGGATTCTGAAACCGCTGAAGTCCATCTACGACACCCTCGTCAGGCGGTTCAAGCTCCCCCTCGGGGTCGGAAAGGAGTTTCAGGTGACGAACGGCATTCTGCAAGGGTGCCCTATCTCGGTCATCCTGATCAACGCGCTGCTGTCAGTGTTGATGAAGGCGGTAAAAGTCGAGGCACCAGGCGTGTCGACGCAGTCGTACGCAGACGATGCGAATTTGTTGGCGAAGCACTCCGAGGCAGATCTGCAACGGGGCGCGGACTTAGTCGATGAGTTCTGCGCGCTGACCGGCATGTCGCTGAACATGGAGAAGACGGTAACGTTCGCGACGGGGCTGGGCCGTAGGACGAAGATCTTCCGCAGCAGCACGGGCGAGCAGTTCGCACAGAAGGAATCGCTGAAGTGCCTGGGGGCTAAGGTGAGCACCTCACGCAGCGGCCGCGACCACTTTGACTCTTCCCGGTTTGAAGCAGCAGCAACCACAGCTCGGAACCTACGGCACGTCCCAATTCCGAGGCAGCAGAAAACCCTCATCGTTCAATCAGCCATCCTGCCCGCCGCTCTCGCGAGAATATCGTTCGCGCCCCCTACGACTGAAGCCGTGGAGAAGCTGGCGACAGCGTTAACGAGAGCGATCTGGGGGCCGAAGAATCCGAAGCGCTCCTCGGAAGTAGTCTTGGGAGTCCTCGAAAAAGCCCACTTGACGCACCCTGCGACGGCGACGGCGTACCGAATAACCGCGGATTTCTACAGCGCCTGTGGGAGACTGCCGCACCTGATGCCGCTGATGACGGAAGTCCGGCGCCTATACGGCGAACGAGTGACCGCAGCCCTTGGCCCGGTGGGAACCGCGGTAAGGCACGGCCTGCAACCCTGCGGCCACACGTGGAACGGCGGCCCGCCGTCGTCCGTCAACCTGGACGGAGCTGCACTCCGACCCCTGGCAATGTCCGCCTCCTCGCGAAATCACATCATCCGCGACAACCTGCGGAACCGACTGTGGAAGCGGTTGGAAACACGACGGCCAAGCTTCTCCGGCATCACCAACATCGCGATCGAGTCCACCAACGCTCTATGGACAACGCGCCACTGTCCGCCCCAGAACGCGCTGCTGATCAGGGTTGCCCTCGCAGGTGGCGTGAACACCGCCGAATACACGTCGAGATTTCGCCAAGGCGGAAGCCCCGCCTGTACGTTGTGTGGCTCGGGAGCATTGGAAGACGAGCACCACGTCTACTGGGATTGCACGGCCTTCGAGAACATACGCACGAAGCCCGAGTACGCGGGGATCGCACAGTCCGACAGGAGGCTCTGGCCGAGCTGCCTGCGGGAGCACGGAATCGTGACGCCGGCGACACGGGAATTTGCCGGGCCGGTACAAGCGCTGATGGCAGAGATCCTGGCGGAGCGGGCGCGCCGGATCAGCGTTAGATGGCTAGAACGTAAGGCGGCGACCCCCTGGGAGCGCTGCGCGCAGATGCCAACGGCGAAACGCGAGTTCCCGTTCCGGCGCATCGCCCCGGCCTGGGCGTGGCTACGCTACTGGGACGAAGGGACATTCCTGGCAGCGATCGACTGGCTCTCGGGCCTCGAATGGTCATCGGATGGCGACATGGCAGCGGTAGAGGCAGCTATCGACTTCGAGCTGTTCTCGGGCCTCGACATCAAGGCACCTAGCAAGGCGGCCAAGACGCATCGGGAGAAGGCCAACGGGATGCGCTGCATGTTGAGCGCAATCAACAAGCTGGCCGTGCAACAACAACTCGGCAAGTGCCTCCCTGGCGACTTCAAGTCGAAAACTACAGCCTTGTCGTTCATAGGCCTGAGCAGCGTACCCGGCTTCCAGCCCCGGCCCCGCCACCGCATGCCCGAAACCGGGCCGACCATCATGCAGCAGGTGAAAACCGGCTACGGCACAGCGCCGGCGTACCCGCCCGAGCGGACGGACAGAGCGCGGCGATGGGTAATCCCCAGAGCGCCACTGGCCAACCCGGATCCCCTGCACCTCCCACACGCAGTGCCGGAGGCGACGAAGAATGCCCCCAAGTGCGCTACCCATCACAAAGGGAAGTGCGCAGTCTGTCGCGCACTCGGACACCACCACGGCCCTACGGTGGAGGCATGTTGCCGACACCACCACGCCGACAACGACGGCTTACCTCCGGCCGTCTGCGACCGGCACCGCATGACGAGATGCGTGGAGTGCAACACGCCAACAGCGTGCTGCAAGGCCGGCCACCATGACTGCCGCGAACACGCCCGCGGTCCGTGTGACGACTGCCGCGGCTTACCGACGCTAGCGGAACGGCGGCCGTCAGCCTGCTGCAAAAAGGGCCACCACGTGCCAGCGCCCCCGAAGCCAGCCCCCGCTAAGCCGAAGCCAACAACGCCGCGGAAGAAGGGCCGACAGAAGCCGACGACACCACCGCGCATGAAGAGGACGCGTCAAGCGTCCCCAAAGGCGGCCAAGATGGCGAAAAAGCACGCTCCGACCGAGCCGGCCCGAGCGACACCACCAAGGAAGGGGCAGAAAAGAGCCCGACTCCCGACACCACCGAATGACCCGGCGGGAAAACCCGGAAAAAAGCACGCGGCGCGAAAGCGCAACATTTCGAGAATGGAGCTGGATATCACCAGCCCTGCCACCTCGACTTCATCCTCATCCATGTCAGGATCGCCCCCTCGAGCGACTGCTTCGGCAGGACAGCCGGCGCGAAAGCGCAACAAACGAAGAATGGAGCTGGATATCACCAGCCTATTATCACCGTCCTCGTCCGCTTTGAGATCGTCCTCGGACGACGTATTCAAATAACCCTAGCCTATGACAAATGCAAGCTTACCCCTGTGGTTCCTGCATTTCAAGTTCACACTGCTTAACGGTGTACAGTGCATGCTAATCCATGTGGTTCATGTACTTAAAAGAACTCAATGCTTAACGGCTGTACTTTATTGGTGGCTTACCGTGGTCGCCGGCAAGCTCCCTCGGGCTTGTTAGGAAACATACGGTACCGGACCCCTCCGGTGAAAGCAACACACCAAGAAAGCGCGGAAAGATACGTAAAAAGAAAAAAAAAAAAAAAAAAAAAGAGAGAGAACAGAGAGAATCAGAGAAGACAGAAGGCCAGCCTCCCCACGGGATGGAGGAGCTCCAACGCTTCATCGCGAGGGCGCAGCACCTTGCGGAGAAGGCGGTGAGCGAGGCGGACATCAGCGCCGCGTACGGGATCGTCAAGATCCTGCTCGTTCTTGCGGAGAAGGCGGCGGGGCAGCCCGTGAAGGCAGAGCAGACGCAGCCTGCGAAGGCAGGGCGGAAGCAGGCTGCGAAGCAGACGGCGGCGACACCGGCGGCGAAGGAGACGAGGGCCGACGACGCCCGCGACGTGCAGACTGACCGGGAGGACGCAACGCAGCGGCCGGGCGTGACATGGGCGAACGTGGTGACGAGAAGTCCGCAGGCGAGGGGCGGATACGTGAAAGCGCCGGGAGTCAGCCGCGGAAAGAGGCTGAGGCCATGCGACTGGCATGTCGAGGTGGTCGAGGCGGAGAAGGCGGAAGACATCCGGCAGGGGGTGGTCTACGCCGGAAGAAAGGAAACGGGGGAGCAGCTTGGTGCGGGGTACCGAGAGCTGTTGGAGATGGAGGCGAAGGACCTTAGGGTCGCGCTGGTGACGCCGGGCAGGCTGACGGACGAGAGTCGGGAGCGGATCGTCAGATTCGACAACGGCACGGAGGCGTCGTGTTACGTGACGCAGTGGGGTGGAGCCGACGTCGGGCGTGTACCGATCGCGAAGGAGGTCGAGGTGGGAGATGCGACCACGGTCATGTGGTGTACAGTAATGTACAAGGACGTCGACGAGAAGACACGCACCTCGCTGAAGAGTGCCGCGACGGGAGCAGGAGCAGCAGACGTGCTGTGTCGAAGAGCAGCGGCGGCCGCGGGGGTCACCATCGAGAGGAGGCATCGGTTTAACCACCGTTGCACGTCGACGCGGCACACGGTGTCAGTGCGGGTCACGACGCGCGAGGCGCCGACTCTACTGCGCTCCAGCGGCAAGGGGGGCGTGTACTGGGCCGCGCCATCCTTCGTCAATGGCAACGAGTTGCACCCCGTCGTGTGGCTGGCGGAGGATGCCAAGCTGGAGCAGGCGATGGAGATCGCCGGACACGCCGACGCGCTCGGGGTGGCAGCGGCGAGGACGCGGTACGGGGTGCGCTACTCCGCCAGCAACCCGGCGGCCCGCAGGACGCTCATCGACAGGGCCGGCTCCTTGGCAGCGCCGGAGCGCCAGGGCCCCCCCGAGGCGAGGTTCCTGGTGGAGAGCGAGGTCGGTGAGCATCAGGAGGAGATGCTCGCCGCACTGCGTGCGGTGCAGTGGGACTGCCGGGTCACGAAGTGCTTCGTGACAGGCAGGCGCACCAACCTGGTGGTCAACGCCAGCACGGACCCGCCAGCCGAGGTGGTGAAGAGGGCGAACAGGACGCCGCTCTACATCCGGAGGGTGAGGGTCGGCGACGTACCTAGCGGTACGAAGCATTGGAAGGGCCGCATCCCCAACGCGCGGCTACCCCAGGGGGAACAGGATGCCCCACCGGCGGCTCGGCAGGAGGACGTGGCGCCGAGCGCGAAGCGGAAGGCGGGCGAGATGGAAGGCGAAGCCGCGGGAAGTGCGGAAGGCGAGATGCAGGTCGATGCGCACGTCCACAACTGGGGCGATGACGTGGAGAAGACGAAGGTGGCCTGGAAGTGCAGCCGCTGCAACGGAGGGAAGGGGAAGAACACGCTGCAGAGGAAGTGCGCGTGTGGTGCCAGAGTGTGCCACGAATGCTACCGCACCAGGGAGAAGGCTGGCAGTGGCTGACTGCATCAGGATCCCCGGGCCACCGGAGGACCGAGGCCCTCGTTCGGGCTGCCGAGTCCTAGCAACGCTACTAGGCAGTTCGATCACGCAGCAATGCGCGAAGGGGGCGGCAGACCCTCTTCTTCTTCTTTCTCCCCCTCTCTCGACGCGCCAGGCCTCAGTCGTCCGGGAGTTTTACCCCGAGGGCCCGACATTGCGCACAAACAAACCCCCCACAATGACCAACATCCGCGGCCGACTTACGGCGAGGGGCAAAGACCCGGGAGCAAGCCCCCCCGAAGCAGGGAGGATGGACCCATTCCCGGGCTCAGCTTCCAGACGATCCCTCGGGACCTCCTGGAGAGGCTGAGCCGGGTCCCCGAGCTCAGACCGGAAGCCCCCTGGGGAAGGCTGGGGGGAGGGCATGGCAGGGAAACCCAGCAGTGGGGGCACGCCTATCGACAGGGCGGACCCCCGGTCAAACTGGAGCGGGGGATCCCCGAGGGGCCCCTGAGAGAAGCTGCGGATGTCATACGTGACCGTCTGGGGTGGGAACCGGACCAGTTGCTGGCCAACTGGTACCGGAAGGGAGTGGGGATAAACCCCCATAAAGACCAGCAAGAACTTGGACCGAGGGTTGCGACTGTTTCGCTACTGAGTGACACGGTCATGGAGTGGGAGAGGGGGACCCAAAGAGTGAGAACCCCGCTGCCAGCCGGCACTCTGTGCCACATGGAGGGCGAGGCCAGGAACCTGTGGACACACGGGATCCGTCCCGGTGATGTCACACACGACAGGGTCTCGCTCACCTACAGAGCTGTGCACGAGGGAAGGGCCCGCTGCTCCTCCCCCACCAGAGGAGAACAAGGTACGCTGGATCCACCCACAATGCCCCCCCCACCCCCCCCACAGTCACTCACCCATCCCCCCCATCAACAGTCCAACCCTACGCATTTATGTAACAGTAAAAGAACAGAAGAATCAGTCAGAGGATCTGCACGAGAGCGGCTGTTAACAGCTGGGGACGTCGAACAGAACCCTGGTCCCGGCCGCACGGAGATGAAGTTCGCGACGCTCAACGTGACCAGCATGCTGCAGTACATAGTAGCGGTTAACGCGGTGGAAGCCGACCTTCTTTGCTGCCAGGAGGTCACACTCCTTCGATGCAAACGGGCACAGGCGGAGGAATACCTACGGAATTGGTGCTGCCACTGGGGTCCGCCACCTCCCGGGAGACTCTGTAGAAGCTCCGGTAGTCGCTCGACGACGAACGCTGCGAACGGGGGACTCTGCACTCTAGTACAGAGGCCGATACCGGCGTACGACACGTTGGCAGCGCTCTCGCACGTGGCGTTACGGTCCCCGGACCGGGTAAGCCATACTGTAGTCGCAACAGGGACCGGCAGCACCTTCGTGCACGTGTTCAATGTCTACTGCCCATCAGGAAACGGGAGGGCGGAGAACGAGGAACGTGAGGACATGCTGGAGAAGGTCCTCTTTGCGGCGGCAGACAGCCTCGGCGACGTCCCCATACTGGTGATGGGAGACCTCAACACGGAAGAAGATCGGTCCCCTGTTCTGCGGAAGGCACTTAGGAACGGATGGTCCGACGCAGCGGAACTGCACCATGCGCGCACCGGGAACACGCCTCCGCCACCGACCTTTACCAGCGCCCGGACGTCAGGCACGAGGATCGACCGCATACTCCTCAACCGCATAGCGGCGTGTGCATTCCGTCAATGCGTCACCACCGCGGTGAACGTACCGGGACACCGGCTCGTGACAGTGACCCTGGATATTGCAGCGCTGCGCCAAAGCGTGTGGCGATTTAAGGTGCCGCGGGAGATCCCGACAGAGGGGGGGTCCAAGTGGGACCTCTCGGAAGCAGAAGCCGACAGGGAAGCCGTACAGAGACTGGCCAACTCCGAATTCGCGGAACGATTGGCGGCGCAGCGGGTGGAAGAGGCCTGGCTCGAGTGGTCACGGGTCAGTGAGCGGTACTTGCAGGATGCATTCGCCGTCCCTGTGGAAGAGAGAGGAAGGGGTACCGGCCGGGGGATGAAGACATTGCCGAGGAGGGTCTGTGTCACGGCGGGCACTGCGACCGACGGGTCGGGGGCAGCGAACAGCAGGCAGCTACGGCTTAGAAAGGCCATCCACCGGATGGAACGCATCTGCAGCTACCTCGCGCAACGTCGCGGGCCGGAAGCTGTTCCACATGAGGTGTCCCTCTGCTGGCAGAACTGCAAGCGGCTGGCACAAGCGTGCATGGTGGGCGACCAAGGCGCAGGGGGGTTTCCGGATCATGAGAAGGCGAAGCAGCTGCTCACAGCGTTGCGGGAAGAGACGAGTAGGCTCGGAAGGGAAGGATCTGCGGCCAGGTTTACGAAGTACCGAGACAAGCTTAACGAGAGGGCGGACGCGAGCAGACGATGTCTAGCGACCGTCTGCGCCGGTCGCGCTGAGCCGTCGGGTGTGTTGCGCACCGGAGCGAAGATGACTGCAAATGTGGACGAGATGGACGAGGTGTTGCACACTGCGTGGGACGCTATCCTGCGTAAATACAAGGACCGGCCAGAGCCGGAGTACGGACCGTTTCGGGATCGGTTCCAGGAGCACATCGACACACACTTGATGGAACCCGGGACGATCACGGGGGAGGAGCTGCGGACTCTGCTAAGGAAGAAGCCGAAGAAAAGCGCGTCAGGCGTGGATGGCTGGCGCATGGCTGAACTGCGGGAGTTGCCGCTTCCCCTGCTGAATGCGCTAGCGGATGTCATGAACCTGGTCGAAGTGACTGGGGTTTGGCCGGCGAGCATGACAACTGCCCTGGTGTCGATGGTGCCGAAGGATGAGAGCCAAGACCCGCTGCACACGAGGCCAATAACCGTCACGTCCGCTGTGTACCGCCTATGGGCGTGCCGCAGGCTTGCGGACATAGTCCTGTGGCAGGAGAAGTGGATCGAAGAAGGACAGAAGGGCTTTCGACCGGGTCACCGTATCGAGGACGTCCTGATGGAGATAGGGCTCGAGATGGAGGACGCCTTGCTAGATGGAGAGCCGCTCTACGGAGTGGCGCTGGACTTCCGGAAATGTTTCGACATGGTCCCGCGAGAGATAGTGCTGCGCCTGGCCGGGGACTTAGGGTTGCACAATCGGGTTCTCAAGCCGCTGAGGGCGATCTACAGACTGCTCGCGAGACGCTTCAAGCTGCCTCTAGGGGTGGGCAGGGAGTTTAGTGTGACCAATGGTATCCTTCAAGGGTGCCCTGTATCCGTCATCCTCATCAATGCCCTGCTGTCGGTAGTGATGAAGGCGGTCAAGAAAGAAGCGGAGGGGGTGAGCCCAAAGTCGTACGCGGACGATGCCACGCTGCTATCGCGGCTGTCGGAGGCCGCCCTGCAAAAGGGGGTGGACGTGGTAGACGAGTTCTGCACGCTCACCGGAATGGAGCTGAACCTCCAGAAAACGGTCGCCTTCTCGACGAGACGTAGGCATCAGTCGACGCTCAGACTCCGCAGCGTGGATGCGCTGCTGCGGTTTGGCAAATCTGTCACGTGCCTGGGGGCCCTAGTCTCGACGGCGAAGAATAGGACAGAAAGGTCCGACTCGGAGAGGGTGGAGAAGGCGGCTGCCCTGGCGGAAGGCCTCCGCCATGCGCCGTTCCGGTACGAGAAGCGGGTCCGGATTGTACAGTCGAATGTGCTGCCGGCGGCGCTGTCAGGCTGCTCTTTCGCGCCGGTGTCGAATCAATGAAACGGCTGACGACGTCGGTGATGGGACTGATCTGGGGTGGGTCCAACCCAAAGCGCGCGAGGGAGATGGTCCTAAATTTTCAGGAGAAGGGCCACCTGACGGACCCCAGTACATGCCTAGCATATAGGGTGACGACGGCGTTCTACGCGGCGTGCGAGAGGTTGCCACGACTTCTGCCTCTGATGGAGAGCATCCGGGGAAGGTACGCCGAGGAGGACCTACCCCTGGGGCCAGTTGGACTGGCGATGAAGAGCATGGAGGAGTGTGGACACGTATGGGGACCGGGGCCCCTGTCTCGCACGCTGAGGAATGGTGCAATATTTGACCCGATAGCCTCGACACCCTCGAAGAGGGGGCATGAAGTGAGGGCGGATTTGAGGGCGAAGACGTGGTCCCGTCTGGTAGCGAGGCGGCCGGGATTTGAGGGTGTACAGAGAGCCGACTTGGAGCGGACGAACTCCTTCTGGAGGATGCGTGAATGTCCCGCGCACACCGCGAGGCTTATACGTGTAGCGTTGGCGGGAGGAGTGAACACGGCTGAGTTCACGTCGCGGATGAGACAGGCCGGAGCTGAGCCGCAGGCGCCCAGCTGCAAGCACTGTGGAAGCGGCGACACCGAGGACGAGAAACACGTATTCTGGGACTGCGGAGCGTACTCGCACATACGGCGACGAGAGGCACATGCCGAGCTGATGGCGGCCAACCGCGCCGACTGGCCCAGATGCACGCTGGAACACGGAGTGGTAGTACCCGAAAATGCCCACTTCTCGAGGCGGCTCCAGGAGATGATGGCTGAAATCCTTGCGGAGCGGGCAGGGCTCGAAGCACGAGGCTGGGTAGCCAGGAACCCCACGACCCCCTGGTCGAGAGCGGATGCGATGCCTGCCGAGAAGCTCGACCACCCCTTTGCGCGGATTGCCCCGGCATGGGCGTGGGAGCGGAACAAGGCCTGGGGGCTACCGACGTTTTATGCGTTGGTAGCGTGGCTGTCAGACATGGAGTGGACCGAGAACGGGCAGGCGTCAATGCTAGAGCTTGCCATCGACTTTGAACTCTTTTCAGGCCTCAGCATACCGCTGCACGAGAATGCACCGAAGGGGGTGAGGGAGCGAGGAAACGTCCTGCGCTGCATGATCAGCGCGTTGGACAAGCTGGCGACACAGCAAGGGCTGGGGAGTTGCGAGCGAGGCGAGAGAGTATGCCCGACGACGTCGCTGTCGTTCATGGGCATCACGGGGATATCGGGGGTGCGGCCCAGGCCCCGCTTTCGCGAGGCACACACGGGGACGATCCTCGAAGAGCAGGTGAAGGGAAGCGATGTAGGGACGCAGTGCCCGACGTACCCGGACTGGACGGCCGAGAGAGCGGCGAGGTGGGCCCTGCCTGCCCCACCACAGCTGCACCCCGACCCCGTGCATATGCCGGGTGTCGGAGTAGAGAAGGCGCTCGTCACCTGCGCGACCCACCACAAGGGGAAGTGTGAGGCGTGTCGAGCACTCGTCCGAAGGGACGTGCCCACGGTAGAGATGTGCTGTCGGCACCATCACCACGCTGACGATGGGCAGCCGATCGCGGTGTGCGTGGAGCACAGCACGACGAAATGCGGCGAGTGCAAGACGGCGGCGGCGTGCTGCCGCAGCGGGCATCATGCCTGCCGCACGCATGGCAGAGGAACCTGCCAAGAATGCAGGAGGCTCCCTACGTTGACGCAGAGGAGACCGGCAGCGTGCTGCCGCCGCGGCCACCACCAACCCAACGAACCGAACGCCCCGGCAACCCCCGGACACAGCAAAAAGAAGAAGAGACCCCTCTCACCCACCCAGGTGGGCGTACAACGAGAAACACCGGCGGGAAAGCGCGCGGCGCAGGCACCGCCCGCCGTGGTGAAGCAGAAGACGGCGACGACCGGACGGGCGGCCAAGAGGCCGCCACCAACGCCAGGGACCGGCGAACGACCAGCGTTGAAGAAGAGGGTGCTCGGCACCCCGAAGGAGAGCCCGATCGCCGGCCGCAAGCGGAAGAAGGCGAAGGCGACCACACCCGAGTCAGGGGTGCAACGAAAAAAGAGGAAGGCCCTTAAAGCAAGCAGCTACCAGAAACGTCCGACGTCCCCAAGCACTCCAGTGCCCTCGAGAGTGAAAAACGTGCAAGCCTGTCCGCACCTGTGCCCCCCCACGCAATCTCCAGAACCGCAAGAAAGCCCAGCGCCCCTGGCGCCACAAGTACTCGACCTTGACGACGCAATGACAGGTGACGACGTCATAAAGTAACCTTAAGCGGCGACACAGTGCATGCTAATCCATGTGGTTCATGTACTTAAAAGAACTCAATGCTTAACGGCTTATCACGTGGGCGGCCCTGAGATTACCCCCTCAGGTGACACCACTTTCAGGTGACACCACTTTATCTTTAGCCATACTTCAACGTTCTTCTCGCGATGTCGTAACGTTGTGCCCGGTCTGAACGTTTGCATCACATCCTGCAGCAGTCCGGGCAGGATGTGGCAGCTTGCCCTAAAACTGAGAAAACAGCCTCGCACAGGACCTCGTTGAGAACGTGAACGGACATGCAATTCATCGAGAAAGAGCTCTCAATCCGGCAATCCTTGAGATCGTCTTGGCCTAGTAGTAAAATTCTCCGTGTTGCGTCAAAGGAAGCCTACTCCACGGCCGGTGGTGTCCGAGAATCTCCAGACGGTCCCCCCGTCACTGTCACTGAATACCCGGAAATCAGCCCAGCTTTTTGCCTACGGGGTTTTCATGGGGTTGCACAGTAAATTCTCGAGCGGTATCAGATTTCGACCCAGTTTTCTTCCTAATTTTGTCCCATTCTTGGCCATTTTTCTGGCCCACAATCCGGGGACCCACTTCGGGGGGGCCCCAATTTGCAGGACTGCCATGTGTTCCTTTACGCGTGCCGGATTTCGCCAGTGTTAGGCAGCTGCTTCGGGCTGGTCAGGCTCTCACTTCCCAGCCAGCCGCAGGCTGGCGGTTGACCGACACGTCAACCCACACGTCAACCCAAACACGTTCTTACATTTCCCTCCCTCGTGAGGTTCAGGAGACCCTCGCGCGCTCTTGTATCGCGCCTCGCCCGTGTTGTAGCCAGTGAACGAACGAAAGTTAGATCTCGCCGGGGGGCGTGGAACCCCTTCCAACAAAATGTAGAGGGGCGTCGTTTTCATGTGACTTCAGCCATCGTGCCTTGGATGTCCAACACCAAGAAACCCGGGGCAGAACCACAGAGCTAGCGTCGAGGGGCGATCGATATCTCAAAGCAAAGCATCCGGGCGTGGCGTACCTTGAGCCCTGGCGCTGGGCACGAGCCCGTAGAGGACAGTCACGGACGGGGTTGTGACTCTGTGCTGACTCCGACTCAAGTTTTGCCTGCTGT